>QXTE01000434.1:405742-459144 GCA_003942145.1 Platysternon megacephalum
CCCCAATATATGCTCTGTCCACACGTGCTGCTCTTTCTCTGAGGGCTTGTTTTATAGCCAGAGTCGGAAGAATTGGGTGTGTAGCATCTCTCATTCCTTGCAGTGGAAGACACTGCTCTGAGTTGGGTTGTGAGGACCTGGTGACACTGTGTCTTGCAAGGGATAGGATCCTTTCCCCTTCACTGGGCATTTCCTAGCTCTGAGTGGTGTCTATAATGAAGCCTTAGACCAGTGGTTATCAACCCACGGCCCATGGGTGGCTTATGGCCCAATTGGCACACAGTTGAGGCCCATGGGACAGCCTCAGGGCCATACAGGTAGTATATATATTGTGTGGATTCAGCCCACGTAACACATAGGGCTTGTCTTAAATCGGTGCCATTCTGATTGATGCAGCAGCATCGATTTAGTGGATCTGATGGAGATGCAATAAGTCGATGGCCGAGCGCTTTCCCGTCAACTTCAAGCTACGTTGACGGGAGAGCGTCTCCTGTCGACATAACACAGTGCTGTAAGTCGTTCTAAGCTACGTTGACTTAAGTTACGTAACTTGTGTAACTTAGATTGACTTACCTTGCTAGTGTAGACCAGGCCATAGAGAGCTGCATATGCGGCCCACAATGATAAACAGGTTGAGAACCATTGCCTTAGACATGGGATATTAAGCGTTGGTTGAAACTCTTCGAACAATGGCCTTTGTGCTAAAATGGAAACTCCATCTTCCAGTGTAATGGAAGAACTTGTTTCCCATTCCCTACCCCCGGTTCAGTGGCAGAAGGAAAGCTGTCGTGGATTTTGTTTCACTTTTTCAACCTGCTCTAGATGCTCATCCCCAGGAAAGCCAAGGCTCAATTCTCTCTTCTTTCATTCCCCTAGAAAATCTGCGCTTCGAGCTGGAGAACGACACAGGTAAGCCTCCGCCTCCCTCCACTGACTTCTTCCAGTGTCCCAGGAACTGCCGTTAACCCTGCTGCTGTGGCAGTAACAGTAACAGTGCGGGCATAGGCCTGCTGTGATGGCTGAAGGGAATTCAGCCAAAATCTCCCCTCAGTGGTTTGTTTCCGTTTTGGATGAGGAAACAAAATGCCGACGGCTGTGAAGTTGGGTGAGACAAACACCTGTTGCGTTTCCTCAGCAGACCCCCTGCTTTCTAGTGCGTTCTCCTGAATTCCTGCCCGAATCGTCTGTTTTCTCTAAGGCAAACGCAGTTTGGAAGCTGTAAGAGCATGCAGTGTCTCTGGGCCCAGAGACCTCCCCTTTTCCCTGAAGCTTCCTACATCTCTCAGGCTATTGGCCGGCGGCACAGATAGTGCCACAGCTTAAAAGAGGGAAGATCTGGTGGCATAAGGGGCTGTCCCCAGGGATGAGCTCTGCTGTTAAATCCCTGTCTCCCTCTCTCTAGCCGATATAACTCTAGACCTGGACACCGCAAACCCCTACCTGGTGCTGTCCGAGGATAAGCGCAGCGTGAGGCTGAGGAGCGCCCCGCAGGACGTGCTGGCCAGCCCCAAGAGATTCGATTACTCCTTCTCTGTCCTGGGGGCCGAGGGCTTCACCTCGGGGAGGCACTACTGGGAGGTGGAAGTGGGGGACGGGGACAGCTGGGCTGTGGGGGCTGCCAGGGAGTCGGTGAGGAGGAAGGAGAAGATCGACTTCACGCCCGAGGAGGGGATCTGGGCGGTGGGGCTGAATTGGAAGGGCAAGAACTGGGACCAATACCAGGCTTTCACCTCCCCTGAGACTCCCCTGTCCCTCTGCGAGAGGCCCAGGAAGATCGGGGTCTACCTGGACTATGAAGGGGGATGGGTGGCGTTCTACAACGCTGATAACATGGCCCCCATCTTCACGTTCACGGCCGCCTTCTCGGAGAAAATCTTCCCTTTCTTCTGGCTCTTCTACGTGGGCTCCTCCCTCACACTTTGCAACTGATGCACCTGGCCCGGTTTGCTCCTTAAGGGGACCTGCAAAGGGTGGGGGTCCTGCCCCTTTGTTCTTTGTTGTTGTTGGGTTTTGGGTTTTTTTGTGCTGCTTTCTGAAGTATAAAGAGAGCCTGAAAGGTTGAAATGATCTTTCCCCCCCAAACTTTTCTCTTCTCGTTACACTAGAAATTCAGAGCTTGTCTACCCTGGAAAACACTATGGCCCGCTGGGAATCTCGGCTTAGATGCTGAGGAGCACAAGTTGTATTGCCTTTCAGTGAGACTTGTGCTCTTAGGTGGTTTTTGAACAACACCCCCCGCCGGTCTGTCCTGGAAGACTATAGCCCACTGGAGACCTGGCAGCCATACCAAAGAACCTGCTTGAGATGAAGTTAATTATTTTATTCAGGCAGGTTAATTTTTTTTAAACACTCCCCTAATTCAGTTGCAGTACACACACTTGGGAGAAAAGCTCTCTTTGTTAATGATTCACCACTCTCACTTGCTCATTTGAGCACCTGATCCACATCTCTGAGACCTCCAGTGGGTCTGACAGAGAAGACCAGACTTGATTCTCCTGATGTCTCAGTGGTAAATCAAGCTGCGTGGGGGAAGAAGGCATAATCAGCTGGGCCTTTTTTTTTTTTTTTTTCACTTTGCAGGTCACCTTTTGCGAACGTAGCTGCTCCAATTCCCTCTCCCTTTCCTCCCCAGCCTTAGCAATAGGACGCTTTATCTCATAACACAATGTTACCCCTTCTCCTGGCCACTAGCACGTAACAGAGTAAAACCTGCTTCCCCTTCTGTTGCTTTCCCTATGTTGTCAAATACCTAGTGAGCATTATAGGGTTGCCCTTGATGTTGGTGTTTTGGGGCCATATTGAGGCTGCTGGAAGCCCAGGGCCCTCGGTTTCGCTCAGGCTTGTCGGGCATGAGCTGTAGCTGACCTAAGGGCTGGGGGGATGGGGTCTTTGATTATCTGCTGATCCACTGGTGAATGGAGCCAGCTTGTCTAGAGGCCACGTTCTGGAGTTGCATGTGAGATAAGCAAGGGCAGTTGAACCCAGAGGGTTCCCATTGAGTCCAGTGGGGTTGGATGATGATTTTGAGTTACACTAGCACAACTGCAAGTTACAGCAGTCTGGAGTGACTCCAGTGTCAATTGAGAGCAGACTCCAGGAGTCAGTCCAGATTTGATTCCAGTCCTAAACCCCATTGATTTCAGGAGTTGCCCTGGTTTAACACAGATGCAACAGGGTAAAGTGAACCAGAGAGGTTTTCCATCTGCTTGTATCTAACTCCAGCCTAGCATTCATGCTAGCTTCTGTAACCCCGTCAGTGCTGTGCGTCTCTGAACTGTCGCGCTGTTTCGTAGGAAAATAAAATTCACTGTGCAAATAGAAAAAGCTCCTGTGGTGTTGAGTATTTCGCTGCTGCCTGCCTGCAATACAGCCTTATGCAGGCAACAGAGCTGCCCCAAACAGGAGCCTCCCTCATCCCCTGCAGCAGGTGAGGACAGCAGGGGTGGGCTGAGTGTGACGGCTAATCCCTTTAGGTGATTCATGCCGGCACTAATGGATATTCGCAGTGCTTGGGCTGAGCACTGCTATGTCCCCTTGGAGGGACTGCAGCTCTGTCCCGCTGTAACCTGGGCTGAGCTGCTTTCATGACTGGGTTAAGAGCACGGAGGGGGCTAGAACCCAGCTTTCCCTGTCTGGTGCCTTCCTGAGTGCATAACACGATGGCTCCTCTGGCTGCCCGTCTCAATGCCAGGTAAGCGGAGTAAGTTTCCACGCCTGGCTGAGGCCTTGTCTGCGATGGGACGTAGCTGCACACTCCTAGCACCGATGAGGTTCGGCGTAGCGTGGCATTGCTCATGCCCACCTGAGACTCAAACAGAAGGTGCAGGGGCAAGTGCTGGCACTGGTGTGACCACTGGCAGGGGCAGACAAGGCTGCAGCAAAGGGAACATCTAGCTCTCTCTTCTCAAGACTGTGTCGGGGGCATAAACTGAGCCACATGACTGAGTGGGGAGCAAGAGAGTGCCTGTGCGTGCCATAGTTAGTGGGCACCAGTGTTCCTTTTAATTTTTCCCACGCATGTGCAGAATGAATTTATGGGGCCACGGGGTTCAGAGTGTGGGAGGGGGCTCACGGCTGGAGTGCGGGGAGATGAGGGGTTTGGGGTGCAGGCTGCCCCAGGGCTACAGCAGGGAGAGAGGACTCTCCCCAGCTCGCTCTCCCTGCAGCAGCACCTGGGCTGCGGGGGGAGAGGCACCTCTCCCCTGGCCGTGTTAGAAACATCTCTCCGCTCTGCGGCACTTAAGAGGCTGATGTGTGGCCATGCAGCTTAGAGGGAACTTAGCTGGGCACTCCTCCTGCGAGGAGCAGACACGGACCATCCTGCTCTGAGCGTGTGCCGGGGGCGGGGGGGAGGAGATCTAGTTAGCCTGTAAGAGCTATGAGGCTGGCACATGCTCAGTGCAGACAGAATCTTGCCAGCATTTAGCTGCAAAACTCTTCAAGTCACTTCTACTGAGCATGTGCAAGCTGTTTTGCAGCTTGTAGCTGTGGCAGATTCAGGTGGATTTTTTTTTATAGGGGTGGCAAAAAGCCGGGTCCAGACATGAGGGTGACCCACCCCCACCAAATTTCAAGTCCCTGCTCCACAGCATGTAGGTATTTACACCATCTCGGTGAAACTTTTACCTGGCTCAAAAATGAGGAAGCCCTTGGAGTTGAAACTCTCAAAAATAAATGAAGCCCCTCAAGCTGAGGCCGCCCCCCACCATGAGTGCTGACAGGCTGAACGGTTAGCATAGCGAAGTTAAACCATAGCGACAAGGGCTTCCTGGACCAATCTAGTAGCATGGGTACTCCTGGTACACACTTTCTGGCAGGAATTTTATTCGATGCACGCTGGGGTGTAGATGGTACTCTAATACAAACAGCAATGGCCTTCCGGGTACAAGGCGGCTCGCTGACAATCCCCTCCCCAGTGGCAGCTCAGCGGGCGGCTGTGCCAATCAAGGCTTCGCCTGACAGTTGCTAGGCCAGGCAGAGCCAGAGCATCACTTTCCGGTCAGGACTGGCTGCTGCTGGCTCCTGACCGGTGAGCCAGATGCTGGCTGGCGCTCACCCCATCCAAACTGCGGCAAGGCCGAGGTAGAAATCCTCCCCACCGTGGCTTTTCTGATGGGCGGCCAGGTGCGCCCTCTCCTGGAAGCCTTTCCCGCACAGGGGACACTTGTAGGGCTGCTGGCCCGCGTGGACGCTCTGGTGGTTCCTGAGGTCCGAGCTGCGGCCGAAGCCGATGCCGCACTGGGGGCAGTGGAAGGGCCGGTCACCAGTGTGACTCCGCCGGTGGAGGATGAGGTCTGGGTGCTGGGCAAAGCCCTTGCCGCAGTCGGCGCAGTGGTAAGGGGCGTCCCCGAGGTGGCTGCCCTGGTGGGCCAGGAGGTGGGAGCGCTGGCTGAAGCTTTCCCCGCACTTGAAGCAGGTGTGCCGTTTCTCCTCCATGTGGCTGTACCGGTGCATTTCCAGCTGGCCGGGCCACTTGAAGCCCTGGCCGCACTCGGGGCACTTGTAGCGATCGTCCTGCAGGTGGGTGCGCTGGTGGTTGACCAGGACGGAGCGCTTGCGGAAGCGCCGCCCGCACTTGGGGCACTGGTGGGGCCACTCCCCCATGTGGCTCTTGCGGTGGGCGGCCAAGTCGCAGCGGCGCAGGAACCCCTCCCCGCAGTCAGGACAGGGGAAGGGGATCTCCCCGGTGTGGGAGCGCCGGTGGACGGACAGGTCGCAGCGCCGCAGAAAGCCCCGCCAGCAGTCGGGGCAGGGGAAGGGTTTCTCCAGGGCGTGCAGCCGCTGGTGGCGCAGGAGGTGAGCGCTGTCAACAAAGATCTTCCCGCACTCGGGGCACGGCCGCTGCTGCTGCTGCTCCGGCTGGAGGCTCAGCAGGACCTGGATGTATCTGTGGCCCACGCTGCTTCCCCCGGGGGAAGTGGGCTGGGCTCCCTCCTGCCCTTCCAACCCACCCCAGCTCACACAGACGTCCTCCTGCTCACGACCCCCTTCGCATTTAATTGATGACGTCAGGTGTGGCTCCCTCTGCGTCGGCGTCCAGGACGCGTTCCCTTCGGATTTCACGGACGGCGTCCTGCGCAGCTCCACTTGCTGGGGACGCTGGGGCTGAGCATTTTCCCAGGCTGGACCCTCACCTGCTGGGACAGAGAGAGAATCCAGACAAGAAACCTCAGAGAATGGAATGTGTAGGGGGGAAAGCAAACCACAGTAACAGCTGTGGAGATGGAAAAAAGAATTAAGATCCTGCCCAAACTCTTCCCCAGAGGACAGAGAGGAGGGGACCAATTCTGCCTCCACCCCATCTGAAGACTAAAGGGCAAAGGAAGCTACTGCCAGGTGTCAGCAAGGGGTGGGCACAGAGGCACTGACTTTCTAATTGGCGGGGGAGCGGGGTGCGCCACCCCAGGCCCCACCCCCTTCCCTGAGCCCGCCCCGTCCTTGCTCCTCCCCCCCAGTGCCTCCTGCCCGCCCTGAACAGCTGATCCCTGGTGGGCGGAAGGTGCTGGAGGGAGGGGGAAGAGCTGATCGGCAGGGCCTGCCGGGGGATGCTGAGCACCCACAGAGTTCAGCGCCTATGTGTGGGCACTCGGGTGAAGGAAGCTACTGCCAGGTGTCAGTCAGGGGTGGGAAGCCATGCTGATGGTTGCCGTGACAGCTGAGGATAACCCTGCTCTGGGAGGGAGGAGGTGGAACCGGGGTGGGGGGCGCTCAGCAGGCCAGCTGTTTCCTTTCCTTGCTGATGGTGTGCATCAGTAGAGCGGGTTCCTCACCTGCACAGGCGCCCTGCAGGCTCTCCTCCTCAGAGCCATGCAGATCGGGGATCCATGGCTCACCCTCCCCTTTCAATGGGGAAATCACATCAGGCTTGGAAACTGGAAATCCTGCGCAAGGGAAAGAAACTGAGTGAGATGAGGGGAATTCATGGAATATTTCTTACAAAGAGCGTTCCATGATTTTTAACCCCAGTTCATTTTAAAGCAGTAAAATCCCAGGGCCAGCTCCCCAGCTGCTCAAAATCTCCACACATTCTGCTACGGGTGGAAACCTCTCTCTGCTGGAAACACAGAGAGCCAGACACTCATCAGCAAAGCAGTTCCTGTAGTGTATGGAAACCAACTTCATGTCCTAGAAAGTGGAAAGTCCACCTTGGATCCACTTCTTACTGATGGAAAGGGGCCTGGTGATAGAGAGTCACAGGGACGCCGGGACCAGTGGGATTCAGCGCAGTAAGGGATGGGAAGGAGTTGGGGGTATCACCCAATGCAGCAGTTCAAGGGCATTATGGGTCAGCAAAGCATGGGTCATTTTGTGGAATGAAGCCATCAATGAGCTTTTGAAATCAGGAACCAAATCCCCGCATTCCCTTCCCCAGAGGACAGAGACGAGGAGTCCCATCCTGCCTTCACACCCATCTGAACACTCAAGGGCAAGGAAGGACAGTGGGGTGGGAGCCACTGTCAGGGTGGGTTGGAAGCCTGGAGTGACATCTGCCATGAGGGTCTGACTCCTACTGGGGACAATCGTGACCTGGGTGGGATGAGGCAGAACTGGGGGAGCACACAAAGCTTTTGGAGGACTCCCAGCTGTTCCTTTCATTGGCTGGTGGTGTGTGTTAGTTTAATCAATTCCTCACCTATGCAGGCACCGCCCAGGCTCCCCCTTTCCTCGGAGCCCTGGGGATCTGAGACCCACGGTTCTTCCCCTCGCTCCAACCGGGAGATCACGTCAGGTTTGGGAATGAGAAATCCTGCTGAGAGGGGAAGAACATGGTGGGATGGGGGTGAATTAATGGTTTGTGGAATGTTTGTTACAAAGAAAGGTCCATGACTTAACCCGGCCTCTTCCCTACTCTGTGGGGACGTGGCATTGGAAGGACATGGGAGACCCTTCGGAAGAGTCGGACATGGGATCTACACACGCCAGGTGACCCAGGCACAGCACTAATATCAAACCACTTAGGCCAGATACCGGGCTGTAGCGGGGAATGAAACTTTCAACACAAAAGATTTCTCTTCAGAAAATGAGATTTGGTTGAAAATTATTTCATTTGCAAAACAGTTTAGCTTTCAATTCCATTTTTAGAAAATATTTTGAAATGGGGGATAATTCTTTTTCGGGAAGAAGAACAGAAAAAAATAAAAATCTTTAGTTTAGAAATTGTGGGGAATTGCCACCTTCTGCCAGAGTTCTACTTTCCCCTGCCTGTACTTTTCCACCCGAAAAGAGGGGGAGGAAAGTCTAAGAGCGAAAGAAATTAATAGTGAAGTGTTACTCTGAAGGGTTAAGCACTGAACGTGATATTTGTGGAGAGAAAGCTTCTAATACCCAAGGGAACAAGGAATCCCTTACCCAGCGAGGTCACGCTCTCGTAATTCTCCTGCATGACGTCCCTGTAGAGGGCTCTCTGACTGGGGTCCAGCACAGCCCACTCCTCCTCCGTGAAATACACAGCCACCTCCTCGAAGGTCACCGCCCCCTGAAACAACCACAGTCCCCACTCAGGACCTGTTCCCCAGCCACAATCCCACCTGCCCCAGACTGTTCTAGTTTCCTGTGTACTTTCAGTAAGGCTTATAATACCCATAATCCGGGACTTAGAATCTCGTCCCTACTGCTCCCATGTACTGCTCAATGGCTCACTCACTCCTAGGTCTAACATCTCCCCACGCATCATTCAGGCCTCTGGCCATTCCCTCTGCTCATAGGTGCTGACTTTTATTTTTCCCAGTGAGTGCTCCGCCCGAGGCCCTGTCCCCACAAGGCTCCACCCTCACTCTGGATCTTCCCGCCCCCTCCCACAACTTCCGCACCTGCCCTTTGCTCGCTCCTCTCAGTCCCCTTCCCCAAGGCCCCCTGCCCTCCCGCTGCTGGCTCCTCTCCGCCCTCCCCGAGCCCGGACAGCCCGGGGGCCCCGCTAAACAGCTGATCGGCAGCCAACCCCGGCCTGCCCAACAGCTGTGGCTCCAACAGGTGCGAGATGGAGCCCTCCTGCTCTTTATTCTCACCCAGCCAAATGAAACCTGAACCTTCAGCATCTGGCTCAGTCCACAAGGTTAATTTCTCTCTTTGGTTCCTTCCATTCCTTCGGGGGACCATGTCACCCTGTCATGCTGTTTTATGCATGTGTTGCTGGTTTATTTTTGAGAATCTCGCCCCCCTCCTCCCCCCAAGCTCTGGACTAGAGGTGGCCTGAAATATAACAATGAACAGCCACATTCTTTGCTTTACAGCAATGACTTTCAACCTTTCCAGACTACTGTGCCCCTTTCAGGAGTCTGATTTGTCCTGCGTATCCCCAAGTTTCACCTCACTTAAAAAAAACTTGCTTACAAAAATCAGACATAAAAATACAAAAGTGTCACAGCCACTATTACGGATAAATTGCTGACTTGCTCATTTTTACCATCTAATTATCAAATAAATCGATTACAATATTTATATTCCACTTACATTTCAGTGTATAGTTTATACAAGTCATTGTCGATATGAAATTTTAGTTTGTACTGACTTCGCTAGTGCTTTTTATGTAGCCTGTTGTAAAACTAGGAAAATATCTAGATGAGTTGATGTACCCCCTGGAAGACCTCTGTGTATCCGCAGGGATACACGTACTTCTGGTTGGGAACCACTGCTTTACAGTAGCTTGAGACTCGAGCGGCGGAGTTCAGATCTAGATCTGAAGAACTGAACTTGCCCAAAGGGAAACAGATTTAGAAAACACAGCATGTTTCTTTTTAAAGACAACTGGTTCAGTTAGTATTATACAGAAGGTTTGAAGAGGGTAAGTCTATTTGGTGGGGAAAAAAAAAAGTCAAAAGAAATGGAAATGTTTCAATTTGTCTGACATTTTCCTTTTTAAGCTTTTTTGGGGGGTTTGGTGGGTTTTTTTGAAAAAAAAAAAAAATTCTGTTTCCTTTCTGTGGGAAAATGCCCACTTTTCTGTCAGTTTTTAAAGCTCCTGCCCCCGCTGGAAAAAAGATCAAGGTAATAAAAAGGGGGGGGGGGGAGGAGGCTTCTCAGTGAAACTAAACCAAAATTTTCTAAACAAAAAACGAACCAAAATGAAAAAAATTGTTCACAAATATTTCTGTCAAAAAAAGGCATTTCACACTGGAAAAAAACCCGCCCTGACACAAAATCTTCCACCAGCTTTCCCGGGGTTATTTGTTCATTTCACACCGCAACAAAACTGGAAATAAGGGACAAATTAAACCATCACTTGAAACCTTTAAACCTGGCATGGGCCACTGTCGGAAGACAGGATACTGGGCTAGATGGACCTTTGGTCTGACCCAGAGTGGCCGCCAGAGCGGATGTCTCTTTGTAAAAGATGGGCTCTAGTTGAACCACAAGTTGCAGGGTTCTATGAAGGCCTCCTGGGGTGGGATTCTCTAGTCTGGGTTACACAGGGGATAAGACTAGAGGATGATCCTAATGGTTCCTTCTGGCCTTAAAATACAGGAGTCTATCTTTGGCGTCCTGCTCATGCCAACGTTTTTCCAGCAAGCACCTTTACTCTGTACTCCATACTGCCCCTGACTCATGGGGAGGCGCTGCCTGTGAAACTCCACTGAGCCACGATGCTGCTTATTAAGCTAGCCGCCGCCACCTCCCCATTACGCTGTTCTATGCAGCTGTTGCCTCATCTTAAGACTTTGAGTATTTTGGGGCAGGCGCTGTCTCTTGGTTCTAGGTTTTCACCCTATCCAGCGCAATAGGGCGGGGGTCCCTAGGGACTTCAGCAATGCACAGAGTAAATAAAAACTATACCACTGCTGCTGACAACATGCATGCCCTTGCCAACGACCCCTCATGCAGGTGCACAGCGAGACTTGCTGGGCTAGGATTTTGCTGGCCCGGACCAGGTCTCAGATGGGATGTTTCCATACGACGACCCTTCCTCTCATCTGTGGGACCTTGTTCAGGCTGAGGCCCCCACAGCAGGGACGGCAGGGCCTTCCCAAATGTTGGGGGGGGGGAGACCCCGCCCCCTCCATGGCCCCGGCTCTTCCCCTAAGGCCCCGTCCCCCAGCTAGGCCAGCAGCTGGAGCCCAGTCGGGGAGCTGCGGACCCTCCACCTGCCCAGGGTGGGGGAGCCCAAGAGCAGCCCCTGGCCCGTGTCCCCGCCCAGGGCAGGTGGAGGGCCCACAGTTCCCCACAGCTGCACACATGGCTCTTACCCCAACCCGGTTCTGGCCGGGGCCTCGGAGCCGCAGCCTGGCCATGGTAAGAGCCGTGCAGGCAGTTGTGAGGAGCCGCAGACCCTCCACCCGCCCTGGGCTCCAGCTGTCGGCCTGGCTGGGGAGCAGGGCCTAAGGGGGAAGAGGAAGGGCAGGGGTGGGGCCCATGGCGAAAAGTGGATGGGCGATGGCCCCCCGGCTCCCCCTATTCCAGCACCCCTGCCCCACAGCATCATATCTGGGCGTTGTGGGGGGATGATATTTTATCCTTTGATTTCCCATCAGATCCATCTCTGCCATCATCCCTTCTCAGCCCCACGCCTGGCTCTGTTCCCTCAGCATTTCCCCACCTCGCGCCGTATCAGCTACCTGAGCAGGCTGGGTCGACTCCCCTTGCCCCAGGCAGGCTTCAGCCAGCGCAGCTGTCTCCTCGCTGCTGCGGGGCTCCCTCGCCGTCACCCAGGCCCGCACGTCCTCCTGCAGCGCCTCCAGGAACCGCTCCCGCACGACGACGTCCACGATCTGCTCCTTGGTGCGCTCCCCGGGCCGCAGCCAGAGCTGAGCAGCCCGGCTGAGCCGGGCTAGCATCTCCCGGGGAGCTTCTCCGGGCCGGGCAGTGCCTGAGCGGAACTGCAACCGATGGGCTTCCTCGCTGGCCTGCTCTGAAATGGCCACTTTGCCCTCAGCAGAGCCCCTGGTGGGGCATGTGCCCATGGAGCCGCAGGTCTCAGGTGCCTCCCGGGGGAACGAAGGAACCTCGTCCCCATGAGGCCAGTCACGGGACCGCACTGCCTGCTCAAGGCCAGCAGTGTCTGCCCCTTCTCGAGACCGGGGAGGTGTCTGCGCCGTCCTCAATGGAGAATCTTCCCCCTCTGAGCATCCCAGCCAGGACTGGGACGGCGTCTGCGGGGACAAGGGCCAGCCAGGGCTCTGCTCCTCAGCCTCGCTCTCCTCCCTCTTGGGATGCTGGACGGGGATCCCACAACACCCTTCCCCCAAGGCACGGGCTTCGCCCCACATCCCAGCCGTGGCAATCTCCCATTGCGCCTGGTCCTGCTGGGAAAACGCTGGGGTTGAAAAACTTGGACCAGCTCCACACCGAGTCGGGGGGGGGGGGGGGGGGGGGGGGGGAGGAGCGCTCGTGGTAGCCTCCGTAGCAAGACTCATAAGCATAGGTGCCGACCCATGGGAAAAAAAATAGTGGGTGCTCAGCATCCACCAGCTGTTTGGAGGCTGGGGGAGGGGCTTGGGCAAGGGCAGAGAGCAGCAGGCTGGAGCCCTGAGGAGTGGGCAGAGTGGGGGCTCTGGGGAGGGGGCGGAGCCAGGGAGCACTCACTGGGAAAAATAAAAGTCAGCACCTATTCTTGCTCCTAAACCAGATGGGGGGAGGAGGAGGAGGAGGAGGGAGGAAGATGGGAATAACCACGGCACCCATGCTATAGTTTTCTTCCCAGTGGGCCCGTTCCTATAAACCAGGCTCCAGATCACGCAAGTCCCAGTACAGGTCTGTCACCCCCTGCCGCCCGCTCACCCCCATCTGCTTTACCCCCCTGCGTTTTCTGCCCCTCTCCCTCCAGGAGGAGACCCCATACGTTCCAGAAAAATCCCCTACCTGAGCTGGTTCCACAGCAGCCATTTCCCTTCCCAGCGCCCCGGGGAGGCTGGGACAATCCAGACGTTATTCTGCAGCCTGTCAGGGCGAGAAGGGAGGTTTCAAAAGGGCCTTGGCACCATTTCACACCCCGATTCCCTCCTGGCTCCTTCCCTGCAGACAGATGCCCTTGACATGGGGCAGTCAATACGGGGACCGCTGGCCAGACCTGGACTGCCAGAAGGGGACCTTTGGACTGCCTTTGAAGGGGACCCCAAAATCTTTTTTTATATATTGATTGTTATTGTGCGTGTTGCTATTTTTTTATATGATTCTCTCTGGAGTCTGGACCTATGAAGAAATTTGGACCCGGACAAAAAATAATTGACTCCCCCTGACTCTGTGCCCAACTTTATTACAACACAGACCCGGCCTCTCCCTCCAGGAGTAGGCGCATTTCTACCCACAGTCTGAACCAAACCTGAGAAAGGTGCAGAACCAAAGGAGCCGCTTTGGGGGATCCCCCCTGACACTGTCCCCAGGGCAGCGTATCCCCCCAGCAGCGGGGACCAAGCAGAGGCAGGAACTGGCTTTTCCTCTCCCTGCTCCTCCCCTTCTCCCCAGGAAAGTCAATCTGCCCCGGGGCGCTGCAGGGAATGGGGCTGGGCAGGGCTGGGAGCCGGGAACCTCCCTCCCCACTGATTGCTCCTGCTGCCCCTGCCAGTCTCTGCCCCTGTCTCCCTCCCCTCGGGCTGGGAGACTCGGTCCCTGGCCCGGCCCGGGGCGTTCGCTCTCCCGGAGCTGGCTCGGCTCCTGCAGGGGCTCAGGGGGGCAGAGCCTGGGGGGGTCAGGGAGGGCAGCAGCTCTGGGGCTCGCAGACACCCCCCCCCCCCCGAGCAGGGCTGGGGCGAGGAGGGGCTGTTGGTGAAGAGTCACTTTCCTGCCCGGCCCCAGCCCTTCCCCCCGGGTCTCTCCCCTCACCTGCAGGCTCCGGCTCAGCGGCTGGTGTCGGCAGAGCGGGGTTAGTGCGGGTCGCTCAGCTCACAATGGAGCTAGCAGCGGCTGCATCTGACCCAGGAAGCTCAACCCCCGGTCTGCTGAGCAGAGAGAGCAGAGCCCTAGGAGCTTCCCCTCCCTGAGCAATACCCAGAGCCCCCTGGTGGGGAAAAGCGAAGGAAACCTCCCCCCTGCTCACCCCAGCAGTGCGGACAGAAACCTGGCTCGGGGCGGGGGGGATCCGGCCAGAGACTCCTTTTCTCTTCCTTGAAAAGAGAAAGAAACTTCCAAAGCAAAGGAACCAGAATCAGAGCCCAAGCCAGCGTGACTGAGACCTTTTCCTAGTGCTCTGTGCACAGAAAACATTCACCAGCAAACCTGGACTGAAGGCCTGGATTTACTCCAGATCAACTCCAGTATGAATGCCATCATTTGCGCCAGTAGGCACCCAGACACTATGGTGATGAACATCGCATGAGACCCCTATGAAAACATAAATGAAAAACAGTATTGCAAGATTAAGCAACAGTGAACTACAGCCACTTTATTCCTGGAGGAGAGTAGCCCACACTGGGGCTTAATGTATTACTTTATGTGAATTTATTACCTTTCACATCTTTAGTCAATTCATAATACAGCTTGTCTACACAGGGAAATTAATTTGGATTAAAGCAGGGTATGAATTTAAAGTCCAATAGCTAGACTTGATCAATTCTCCGTGTGAATGCTTATATTCCAGAATAAAAGCATTGTATTCCAAATTACTGTAACCCACTTGTGGGGCCGGAAAGCCACCTTCATTAATACTTCCTCTGTATACTTGTGGATTTAGCTATTTAAGTGGATTAAACTAATTTGGAATAAAGCACTCTTATTCCAGAATCAGAACATCCACACAGGAAGTTAAATTGGGAATAGTTATTCCAGAATAACTCCTCATGTAGACAAACTCTTAGGGTAGGTCTACACTACAAAATTAGGTCGATTTTATAGAAGTCAATTTTTAGAAATCAATTTTATATAGTCGATTGCGTATGTCCCCACTCAACGCATTAAGTCGGCGGAGTGCGTCCTCACTACCGTGGCTAGCATCGACTTACGGAGCAGTCCACTGTGGGTAGCTATCTCACAGTTCCCACAGTCTCCGCCGCCCATTGGAATTCTGGGTTAAGCTCCCAATGCCTGACGGGGCAAAAACATTGTCGCGGGTGGTTTTGGGTACATGTCGTCAGTCTCCCCTCCCTCCGTGAAAGCAATGGCAGACAATCATTTCGTGCCTTTTTTCCGCGCAGACGCCATACCAACGGCAAGCGTGCAGCCTGCTCAGCTCAGCTCACCGCCACCGCCACTGTTGTGTCCTGGGTGCTGCTGGCAGCAGACGGTGCAGTAGGACTGCTAACCGTCGTCATACACCGCTTCCGCTGCAACTCTGCTCTGCTGCTATTGCCTCGATAGCGAATTTCTCCATGTTGTCTGTCATAGGCTCCCGGGTACATGTGTTCTTCCTCGGGAAATGTGTGTGGTGCTAACCATCGTCCTCCACCGCTTCCGCTGCATCTCTGCTCTCCTGGTGCCATGAATCCACCTTGCAGGTTCTCTCGTCGTTCTGTATAAATTATCTATTCTCGTGGCATCCGTCGTCATCCACCGATTCCGCTGCAACTCTTTCCTGCTCTCCTTTAGACGCCATACCACGGCAAGCATGGAGCTCCCTCAGCTCACCGCTGCTGTTGTGAGCATTGTAAACACCTCGCGCATTATCCTGCAGTATATGCAGCACCAGAACCTGCAAAAGCAGGTGAGGAGGCGATGACAGTGCGATCACGATAGTGATGAGGACATGAACACAGACTTCTCTCAAAGCACGGGCCCTGGCAATTTGGACATCATGGTGGTAATGGGGCAGGTTCATGCCGTGGAACGCCGATTCTGGGCCAGGCAAACAAGCACAGACTGGTGGGACCGCATAGTGTTGCAGGTCTGGGATGATTCCCAGTGGCTGCAAAACTTTTGCATGCGTAAGGGCACTTTCATGGAACTTTGTGACTTGCTTTCCCCTGCCCTGAAGCGCAAGAATACCAAGGTGAGAAGCGAGTGGCGATAGCTCTCTGGAAGCTTGCAACACCAGACAGCTACCGGTCAGTCGGGAATCAATTTGGAGTGGGTAAAGCTACTGTGAGGGCTGCTGTGATGCAAGTAGCCAAAGCAATCACTGAGCTGCTGCTACCAAAGGTAGTGACTCTGGGAAATGTGCAGGTCATAGTGGATGGCTTTGCTGCAATGGGATTCCCTAACTGTGGTGGGGCGATAGACGGAACGCATATCCCTATCTTGGGACCGGACCACCTTGGCAGCCAGTATGTAAACTGCAAGGGGGACTTTTCAATGGTGCTACAAGCACTGGTGGATCACAAGGGACGTTTCACCAACATCAACGTGGGATGGCCGGGAAAGGTGCATGACACTCGCATCTTCAGGAATTCCGGTCTGTTTGAACAGCTGCAGCAAGGTACTTCCCAGACCAGAAAATTACTGTTGGGGATGTTGAAATGCCTATAGTTATCCTTGGGGACCCAGCCTACCCCTTAATGCCAAGGCTCATGAAGCCATACACAGGCACCCTGGACAGTAGTAAGGAGCAGTTCAACTATAGGCTGAGCAAGTGCAGAATGGTGGTAGAATGTGCATTTGGACGTTTAAAAGCGCACTGGCGCAGTTTACTGACTAGGTTAGACCTCAGTGAAACCAATATTCCCATTGTTATTGTTGTTTGCTGTGTGCTCCACAATATCTGTGAGAGTAAGGGGGAGACGTTTATGGCGGGGTGGGAGGTTGAGGCAAATTGCCTGGCAGCTGATTACGTGCAGCCAGACACCAGGATGATTAGAAGAGCACAGCTGGGCGCCCTGTGCATCAGAGAAGCTTTGAAAACCAGTTTCATTACTGGCTAGGCTATGGTGTGACAGTTCTCTTTGTTTCTCCTTGATGAAAACCCGCCCCCTTGGTTGACTGTACTTCCCTGTAAGCCAACCGACCTCCCTCCTTCGATCACCAGTTTCAGAGGCAATAAAGTCATTATTGTTTCCAAATCATGCATTCTTTATTAATTCATCACACAAATAGGGGGAAAACTAGCAAGGTAGCCCGGGAAGGGTGGGTGAGGAGGGAAGCACTGGGTGGGGTAGTGGATGAGGGGAGGAGGGAAGGACAAGGCCACACTACAGTTCAAAACTTATTGAATGCCAGCCTTCTGTTGCGTGGGCAATCCTCTGGGGTGGAGTGGCTGGGTGCCCGTAGCCCCCCCCGCCGTGTTCTTGGGCATCTGGGTGAGGAGGATATGGAACTTGGGGAGGAGGGCAGGTGGTTATACAGGGGCTGCAGTGGCAGTCTGTGCTCCTGCTGCCTTTCCTGCAGCTCCACCAGACGCCTGAGCATGTCAGTTTGCTCACCCATTAGCCTCAGCATTGCATCCTGCTTCCTCTCAGCATGCTCCTCCCTCTTCTCATTGCGTTCATTTAACGCTTTCCTGGACTCTTCCATTGTTTGCCTCCATGCATTCTGCTGAGCTCTTTCAGTGCGGGAGAACTGCATGAGCTCTGAGAACATCTTGTCGCGAATGCGTTTTTTTCACCTTCTAATCTGCGCTAGCCTCTGGGACGGAGATGATATGGGGAGCGTAGAAACATTTGCAGCTGCGGGAGGAAAAGAAGGGAGAGTAGTATTTAAAAAGATACTTTTTAGAGAGCAAAGGGAAGACTATTTCACACTGAATCAAGCGTTTCACATTACATAGCACATGTGCTTTTGCTACAAGGTCGCATTTTGCCTCTTATATTGAGTGCCTGCCAGTTTGGTGTGAGACATCACACACGCTCGGCTGGGCACCAGAATTCGGCTTGCAGACAGCCATGGTAAGGCAAAGGGTTTCGGCTTCTTCAACCTTCATAACATGTGGGAATGGTTTCAAACAGCAGCACCCTCCTTTCCCATACCAAGCAAAGCCCGTTGGGTTGGCCATTTAAAAAGAGGAGCTGCGGTTTTAGGGTGAATGTGCAGCACAATCCAACGCCGCCCCCCCCCCCATTCTCTGGGATGATCGCTTCACCTCCCCCCCCCCTTCCACATGGCTAGTATCAGGGAAGATCTCTGTCAGCCAAACGTGAATAGCTCAGCATGAACGTTCTTCCCCCCACCGCGTGGCTAACAGCGGGGATGATTTATTTTCAGCCAAAGGCAAACAGCCAAAGCCCGGGCCCATTCGCTGCAAGGTTTTGTTCTGCAATGATTCCAGACTACTTGCTACTGGCTTGGCGTGGTAATTAATCATTAAACACGCTTGCTTTTCAACCCTGTATTATATTTACAAAGGTACAATCACCAGAGGTTCCTTCTCCGGCTTCATGGTCCAGGAACCCGCCTTGGGAGGGTTGGGAGGGTATTGGCTCCAGGGTGATGAACAGTTCCTGGCTGCCGGGGAGCAGGGATTCTCTGCTTGCCTGCTGTATACTATCCTCAACCTCCTCCTCATCTTCAAACTCCTCATCCCTGTTGCGTGAGACTCCCCCCTTGCAGGTGTCCATGGCCAGTGGTGGGGTAGTGGTAGGGGCCACCCCTAGAATTGCATGCAGCTCATCATAGAACCGGCATGTATGGGGCTCTAACCTGGAGCAACCGTTTTCATCCTTTGTTTTTTGGTAGGCTTGCCTCAGCTCCTTAACTTTCATGTGGCACTGCTGTGTTTCCCTGTTGTAGCCTCTGTCCACCATGTCCTTGAAGATTTTGGCAAATATATTGGCATTTCGTCTTTTGGAATGGAGTTCTGCCTGCACGGATTCTCCCCATACAGCGATCAGATCCTGTACCTCCCGTTTGGTCCATGCTGGAGCTCTTTTGCGATTCTGGGACTCCATGGTCACCTGTGCTGATCAGCTCACCATGCTGGCCAAACAGGAAATGAAATTCAAAAGTTCCCAGGGCTATTCCTGTCTACCTGGCCAGTGCATCTGAGTTGAGAGTGCTGTCCAGAGTGGCCACAATGGAGCACTCTGGGATAGCTCCCGGAGGCCAATACCGTCGAATGGCATCCACACTACTCCAAATTCAACCCAGCGAGGTCCATTTTAGCGCTAAACCCCTCGCCGGTGAGAAGTACAGAAATCGATTTTAAGAGCCCTTTAAGTCGACAAAACAGGCTTGGTCATGTGGATGGGTGCAGGGTTAAATCGACCTAACGCTGCTAAATTCCACCTAAACTCGTAGTGTAGACCAGGGCTTAGACTCGAACCCAGGAGTCCTGTAGAGGACCCATTTACACAGCAAAACAATTGTTGCTGAACTAGTCACAGGGAAAACAACCCCTTAGCCCCAGGTATCTGGCAGGGGTGATGTGATTAGTTGCCATGATTAATAGCTGAGTATTAACCCCGTTATGTGCAGACACAAAGCACCTTCAGGGCTGACTCGGCTGCCAGCTGACCCCAGACTGTTAGAACCTGTAGGGTAGACGAGGTCTAACAACCTGATTTTCAGAAAGAACTACAGCTTGAGTGCCCTAAGCACTGCCTATAGAATCAGTCTCTCTCACTTGCTTTCTCTGGCCCATATGAAATAGAACTGCTCCAGCAGGAGAGATTTGGAAAACCACCCTGGAGTAGCTAGTCAGTAGGGCACACAGCAGGGGTGGGGGGAATCTGGGCTCAAATCCCCACTCCAAATCAGGCAGGGCAGTGATTTGCATTGGGATGCCCCACATCGCAGGTGAATGCTTTAATCCCCGAGCTAGTGGCTATAATGGGGGCTGTCTTCCTGGTTTTTCACAAAATTAGGCATCTAACTCCAGGGAAGGATTCACGGCTGAGAATCTAGAGTTGGTGGAAGGGCGTGTCTCTGGCCCATCAGTCAGGTGCCTAAGGCCCAGATCAATAGGGTTAGGTGCCTATATACCTCTGAGGATCTGAGCCCTCAGTCAGATCCCATTCCTCTGCATCTCATTTTGGGCTAGTTTAGGCAACTCCCTGCTCAGCAAGCTGGCTTCTGAACAGCCCTTTCCTAGGGGCCTAACTTTCCCCACACAACGCATGGGGAGCCTGGGACCTAACTTGGGGCTGAGAATCCCACTAGGTAGTAGGGCACCTAGGAGTTCGGTATTGTAACGCCTAAGTACCCTTATGACATTAGCGCCCGGTCCATTAGCACAGGCAGGAGCTACTCATGATTTCAGTTCGAGGGGTCGAACCTCACGGAGGGCCTGACAAGGGCATTGTTACACTCAGCCCCTTGGAAAATTAGGCCCTTGTGTTTCTTAAGGCGGGCACCCGAAAACTGGAAGTTGCTTGTGGAAAGTGTGGGGATAAGAACCTGGAGAGGCTCCAGGAAGAAAAAGATAGAAATAAAGGCTGATCCAGGGGTTAGAGCAGTAGCATTGAACATTGGAGATCTGGGTTCACTTCCCTCTCCCACCATTAATAATAATAATTTGAGATATACCTATCTCATAGAGCTGGAAGGGACCCCGAAGGGTCATCGAGTCCAGCCCCCTGCCTTCACTAGCAGGACCAATTTTTTGCCCCAAATCCCTAAGTGGCCCCCTCAAGGATTTCATAACCCTGGGTTTAGCAGGCCAATGCTCAAACCACTGAGCTATCCCTCCCTCCCCCATGTACTCCCTGCGTCACTCTAGGCATGTCAGTTTGGCCCTGTTCAGTGGAAGCTAGGAACTCAAATAC
Source organism: Platysternon megacephalum (assembly GCA_003942145.1). Taxonomy (NCBI): domain Eukaryota; kingdom Metazoa; phylum Chordata; order Testudines; family Platysternidae; genus Platysternon; species Platysternon megacephalum. The sequence continues at coordinate 426,235 of QXTE01000434.1, forward strand.
TATGGTAACGAGGGCCAGATAACTATGATAGAGGGACTTGGGAGATCTAGGTTCAATTCCTAGCTAGGCAAGTAACTTAATCTCACTGTTATTATGGATGCAATTTTTGTCACGGTGATCATCCCTGTCACGGAACCCGTGCATTTTACCACTGATTTCAACTTGACTGTGAAAAGAGGGAAGTTATTTTGTTACTATAAAGTTAAGCAGTGTTTGAAAAAGAAAGTATTATAGAAATAAATCAATCAATAAAATTCCATAGCTTCCTTTTGCAAAGTAAAGAAAACTTAAGGCTTGTCAACCGGAACAAGCTTGCTGCGGCCAACTAACCCTGTGCACCCTGCTGATATGGATTAGCGGTTTGTTAATGTGCTTTGATCTAGTCCCCTTTGATAATATTGATGTTTATTTATTTATCACAGCACTGTAACAGTTAAAAGGAGGCTTGGAATGATTCCATTTCTATCTGGAAATGTTGGCAAACGTCTATTTTGCTGTACACACACAAATCCATGAACCAACATTTCTATCTATAATAATCAAAATTTACAGATAGGTAAAGTGAGAAAAATGCTGCTTGAGAACTTATGAGAGTCAAATTCCAGTGAGTTAGACTTTTGAATTAGGCTTGTTACAAATGCACTAGCAAATGAATAGTAAAAACAGGTGTGATTTGTTGATTTAAGGATATTTTCTTGGTATATCTTGACTTGTGATGTAGACAATTTGTATTTTAACCATTGATAAAGCATTAACTTTTTGAATATCAGTGTGTCTATGTCATTAAATAATTCTCTGCCCACCCCCATCATTTCCCGCAACTGTGAAAATTTAAATGGATCAAAATCAGGAAAAAAAATGCTTAAAAATAAACATTGATATTATTGGTAAATAGGTAAAAAAAAGAAAAAGGAATTGTATTAAGCCTAGTAAAAAAAAATGAACTATAACAGTTCGTTAATGCGCTTTGCTCTGCTCCAGTGTCAAAGAGAACTAGATAAAAGTGCATTAACGAACTCTTAACGAGCTGCAGCAAGGCCCACAGCAGGCACATGTAAATGTTTCCATAGACAAGCCCTGTTTGTTTAGCAGGAACATTTTACTGTTAATAAATGCACATTTATGTTCACAATCAGCTGTTATTACACACATTTTTGTTGCCAAAGCTTGAAATTATCTATTTTTCACCATGACTGTGCTGTGAATTAGGCATAATTTTACTGTGACAAAATCCTATCCATAACCATTATTGCCACCCCGTGTCTCAGTTACCAATCTGTCCTTACTTCACAGGGTGCATGCAAGGATAAAATCCACGGATGATTGTCAGGCGTCCAGTGTGAGGGCTGTATAAGCCCTAAGACAGGTAAGCACAGGCCCAGTTGTGCCGGCATAAACCCCATTGACTACAGGCAGGTGCATCCTGCGGAAGACTCAGGGTATGTCTACACTAGAAACGCTACCGCAACACAGCTGCAGCGCAGTAGTGTAGACACTAAGTACAGGGACGGAAGAGGTTCTTCCGTCACTGTAGAACATCCACTTCTCCGAGAGGCACTGGCTAGGTCAGTGGATGAATTCTTCTGTCAATATAGTGCTGTCTATGCCGGGGCTTAGGTGAGCTTAACTTTGTTTCTCAGGGTGAATTTTTCACACCCCTGAGCAACGTACGTAAGTCAACCTAACTTTCTAGTGTAGACCAGCCCTCACTGAGGAAGAGAAAGTTACTCACCTTGCAGTAACTGAGGTTCTTCGAGATGTGTGTCCCTGTGGGTGCTCCACTCCAGGTGACGGTGTGTCCCGGCGCCGTTGATTGGAGATCTTCGGTAGCAGTGCCTGGCTCAGCTGCTGTCTTGCGGTCTCGTTAGAGTCTGCCTGAGCGTGCGCGTCCCACACACCCCTGAGTTCCTTCTCTACTGTGGAGTGGTCAGAATAGTACTCCAAAGTAGAGGTGAGGAGGGCGGGGAGTGGAGCACCCACAGGGACACACATCTCGAAGATGTCCCTGTGGGTGCTCCAGTCCAGGTGAATGTGGAGCAGTGCCCATGATGGCTGGTGGGACTTGGGAGTTGTGGCAGTGAGTACTGTAGACAGTAGTGTATGGCCTACTATGGTGTCTGCCGTGGTATCCTGCGTGATAGCCTAGTGTTTGGTAAATGTGTGTTCGGATGACCACGTGGCCACCTTACAGATATCAGGAATGGGTACATTATGGAGGAAGGCAACGGATGTTGACATGGCTCGAGTAGAATGAGTTCTGATGCCTTCGGGTGGTTGAGTATTCTGAATGCGGTAACAGGATCTGATGCAATCAGAGATCCACTTGGAAAGGCGTTTTTTAGAAATGGCTGCACCCTTTGATCTCTCGGTAGTGGAGACAAATAGTCGCGAGGACTTACGAAATGGTTTAGTCCTGTCTAAATAGAAGGCAATTGCTCATCTGACATCGAGGGTATGCAGAGTTGCCTTGTGCGGAGTTTCATTAGGTTTGGGATAGAATGTAGGTAAGTATATTGGTTGGTTAAGGTGGAAGGTGGACACCACCTTAGGGAGAAATTTAGGGTGTGTTCGCAGGGTAACTTGGTCTTTAGAGAAGGTTGTGTAGGGAGGGTAGGCCATCAGGGCGATTATTTCCCCTACTCTCCTTGCTAATGTTATAGCAACCAAGAAAGCTACCTTCATGGACATATGAAGAAGAGATGAGGTAGCTAAGGGCTCGAATGGAGGTTTCATAAGACCGCGAAGAACGAGATAGAGATTCCATGCAACTGCCAATGGATAAATCTCGGGGTAGAGATTTTGTAGGCCGGTGAGAAAGCGTTTTATGGTGGGGTGGGCAAAGAGTGAATAGCCGTCAACGTATCGTGGAAGGTGGTAAGGGCCGCGAGGTGTACTCTGATGGAGCTGAGCGAGAGTCCATCCTGTTTTAGTTTCAGGAGGTAGTCTAGGATGTTAGGGAGGGTCACAATATGGAGTGATAAGTGTTTATTTGAGCACCACAGGGAGAAGCGCTTCCACTTCTGCGGGTAAGTTTTAGGAGTGGAGTCTTTTCTACTATGCAGGAGGACATATCGTACTTGCTCAGAACAGGCTAATTCGTGGGTCTGGAACCATGAAGGAACCACACTGTCAGGTGGAGTTTCTGGAGCTGAGGGTGAAGAATTCGTCCGTTGTCCTGAGAAAGCAGATCTGGCCTGTTGGGGAGAGTCCATGGAGGACGGGCGGACATGTGGAACAGGTAAGGATACCATGTCTGTCTCGGCCAAGCCAGGGCAATGAGTATGACCTGGGCCTTGTCGTCTCTGATCTTGCACAGGACCCTGTGTATCAGAGGGATCGGTGGAAAGGCGTACAGGAGATAGTTGTTCCACGGGATGAGGGATGCAGTCCCGAATCCCGCTCTGGAGCAAAATAGGTGACATTTGCGATTCTGGGTTGTGGCAAAGAGGTCTATTGACGGGGTGCCCCATTGGGAGAAGAGCTGTTGTAGTATCGTGGGGTGCAATTCCCATTCGTGCTCTTTGGAGAAGTGTCTGCTGAGTGTATCGGCGGTAGTGTTGTGACAGCCAGGTAGGTACGAAGCAATAATTTGTATGTGGTGTTGTATGAACCAATTCCACAATCGGATGGCCTCCATCCGTAAGGAGTGCGATCGTGCTCCCCCCTGTCTGTTGATGTAAAACATACATGCTATATTGTCCGTTAGGACCTGGATAGATTTGTTCTTTATGGGGGAAGAAAGTGAAGGCAGGCTTGTCTCACTGCTCTTAGCTCTAGGAGGTTTATGTGTAGATGCGTCTTGTAGAACTGATGAATGAAATTGTTTTTAATTGTTCACTTTATTAATGTAACTTCATAAGTAAAGTTTTATGAATGAAACAACATTCATTCATAAAACCGGTTACCCCAATAACTGGCTAATTGACAATTAAGATGCTTGTTAAGAGCCATAGCTGTTGGGTCAGCTGCCTTTGTAAGTTTCACTATCAATCCAATTCCTGCTTAAATCACTGAGACTTGCACTGTTTCAGTATTGTAACTTCTGTTCACCATTTATTACACTTGCCTACATTGTAACTTCTGTTCACTGTTTGCCATCCACTACACTTGTCTATATTGTAACTTTTGTTCACTGTTTGCCATATTGTAATTCAAACCCCATTTTAAAACGCTTACTCCATTTTGTAAAAGCTGGCTCCAACCTTCATTTTTGCAAACCCTGCTGTAATCTTATCAGTTTAGTTTAGATGTGTGAATGAGGTATGGATGGATGATGGAATCAACCTCCAGCCCCAGCCTGTCCTGATGAAATAGAGTTCAAACACCAAGGGCTGAAGATGCAGACAAGAGCCCTAACAAAGTAAGAAGAGTCCACCCTAAAAAGAAAAGGTGCAATAGAAGGAAGATCAAAGCCAGGTCCAAGGCTGAAAGTCACATCTGCAATTGACGGGTGATCAATCACCAAACCCAGAGGCAGCGTGACACAGCAAGACCTATAGACTCTGGATTCAAACTACAGCCTACAAAAAGGATGGGTGAGATGGAAGATTTTGGAGGGTAACATTCTGCTGCCAACATGGAAGGGCATCAGTGCATGCCCAACAGAGACCCAGCCCTTCCTTGTGCCCGGCTTTCCTGGCCAGTTAGCCGCCACAAGCTGCAAAATCAAGCCATGAACTCAAGCTATGTTCAGGACTGGTAACTATGCAGCAGCTGCAGAACATCTGATGGGTGTGTGTGTGTGTGTGAATGTGTGTGTGTGGATGTGTGTGTATAGGTATAATGTGTGTGTATAAGAATTAAGATATTAGTTATTGGTCATAAATCAAATTATTATAATAAATGTGGCATCTTTCTCTTGCCCCTTAAAAGATCCTGTGTAGTTTTGTCTGTATAACAGTCTCTGGTGCGGACCAGCGGCCTTGTGCCGTGTGTCCCCCCAGATGCGCTCCCCAACCGATCAGGGAAGCGTCCGTGGTGAGCATGAGCGTTGGGGACCATCAGGGCCGACGAGGGGGGGGGGGGGGGAAGCCGGTACAAATTACCGGGGCCCGGCGGTCCGGAAGGTGGCCTGGCTTCCCCCCCCCCCGTTGGCCCTGTTTAGCCGGTCCGCCCTTGCTGGGGGGCCCAAAAGAAAATTTTCACCAGGGCCCAAACCCGCTCTCGTAGGCCCTGGGGATCGTTGCTGGAAGGGAACGTCTATGCAAAGGTTCTCTGGTCTTGTCCATCATTGCAGGGAAGCTAGTATGTTCGCTGGAGGAGTTAGCAGCATGCAGAAGCTGTGTCTGCTGGGTTTGTAGTTGGAGTTGAGCCAGCCCTGAAGACATCTCATGTGCAGCCTGGCGTACTTGACCACGAAGGTGGTGGCTGCCATGTGGCCAAGGAGCTGTAGGCAAATTCTTGCCTGTATCCTGGGACGAACAGAGAGCGTATGTATGAGGTGTATGATAGCGAGGAATCTGTTGTGTGGGAGTGAGGCTCTGGTTCGAATTGAGTCCAGGTGAGCTCCAATGAATTCGATCTGCTGTGTAGGTGTCAGGGTGGATTTTTGGACGTTTATTTGCAGGCCCAAGCTGTGGAAGAGGGAGATGGCAAAATGGGTAGCACAGTGGGTCTCAAACTTTTTTACTGGCGACCCCTTTCACATCGCAAGCCTCTGAGTGCCACCCCCCTAATAAATTAAACATACTTTTTAATATATTTAACACCATTATAAATGCTGGAGGCAAGTGGGGTTTGGGGTGGAGGTTGACAGCTCACGACCCCCCGTGTAATGACCTCGCGACCCCGAGGGGTCCCAACTCCCAGTTTGAGAACCCCTGGGGTAGCATGTAGCGTATCGTCGTATGAGTTGCCCTTGATGAGGCAATCGTCTAGGTAGGGGAAAGTATGATCCCGTGTCTGCGGAGGTGGGCCACGACTATGGCTAGGGTCTTGGAGAATACTCTCGGTGCTGTGGAGAGTCCGAATAGGAGTACCCTGTATTGGAAATGGTCGTGACTGATTGTGAACCATAGGAAGCGTCTGTGGGCTGGATGAGTAGATATATGAAAATAGACGTCCTGTAGGTCGAGGGCTATGAACCAGTCCCCTTGTTCCAGCGCAGGTATTATTGTGCCCAGTGTGACTATCTTGAATTTCTGTACCCTTACGAATTTGTTCAATTGGCGTAGGTCTAGTATAGGCCTCCATCCCCCGGTCTTTTTCTGGGTCAGAAAGTAGTGGGAGTAGAACCCTTTTCCTCGATGTTGTGTCAGCACAGGTTCCACTGCACCTATCTGCAGAAGATGAGCCACTTCTATGTGAAGTAGGTGCTCGTGAGAGGGGTCCCTGAAGAGGGATGGGGAAGGGGGAAGGGTAGGAGGGTAGGATATAAAAGGGATGGAGTAACCGGACTGAACTATTTCCAGGACCCAACGGTCCTGTGTAATCTGCTGCCAGGCATGGTGGAAAACCTGGAGGTGGTGGCCAAATGGGCAAGTAGGCGGTGGAGTCAAGGGGTGGTCATGCAGACCCTCGACCAACGCTTCAAAATGATTATTTCCCGGTGGGTGAGAGGTAGCTGTTTGCGCTTGGTTTCGTCTGCGCCTAGGAGGTCTAGGGCAATTCCTGGGTATATCATATGGTCTGTTCTGAGGCAGGTGATACTGTTGTGTGCATGGCCTCTGGTAAGGCTGATACCGTTGTCTCCTGGGAAGGGATGGGTAGATGCCCAGGGTGTGCAGGGTCGCTCTAGAATCTTTCATGGTATGAAGGACGTTGTCGGTTTTCTTGGAAAAGAGTTTGTCTTTATCAAAGGGGAGGTCCTCCACTTTGGTCTGCAGGTCTTTGGGGATACCGGATGCAGAGAGCCAGGAAGATCTGCGCATAACCACTGCAGTTGCAGTAGTGCGGGCAGCTGTATCCGCCATGTCCAGAGATGCTTGTAGGGCCGTTCTGGAGACCAACTGGCCCTCGACAAGGACTGACTTAAAGTCTGCTCTCCTGTCCTCTGGAATATGGGAGGTAAAATCAAAGAGTTTATTGTAGTTATCAAAGTCGTAGCTTGCAAGTAGGGTGGAATAGTTTGCAATTCTGAATTGCAGAGTGGAGGAGGTATAAACCTTGCGGCCCAAGATGTCAAGGCATTTGGGGTCCTTGTATTGCGGGGTGGGCTGGTAGTGCGGCTGTTTCGTCCTGTGAGTCGCTGCATCCACTACAAGAGAATTTGGTTGTGGATGGGAGAATAAGAAGTCTAGGTCCTTATCAGGAACATAATATTTAAGTTCAGCCTTTTTGCAAGTTGGTAAGATAGAGGCTGGGGTCTGCCAGAGAGTGTCAGCTGGTTCTAGGAGTGCTTCATTTATGGGAAGTGCAATCTTTGAAGGCGCAGAGGGTTGGAGGATTTTGAGGAGTTTGTGTTGTGTCTCCTGGACCTCCTCTAAAGGGATGTCTTGGCTGAAAATTTGAACCTCTTGAAAAGTTCCTGGAACTGTTTGAAGTCGTCCACATTCTGTGGAGGCGGAGGCATGAGGGCTCCGTCTGGAGCTGATGGAAAGTTAGGAGCCGGCAAATCAGGGTATGGTCCATAGCCCACCTCTGCAGAGCAGGGTTCAAGCGCTTTAGAAGTAGACGGAGCTGGAGATAGAGATGCAGAAGGAGCTTGTGGTCTGGTGGAAGAAGCATGAGGGCGAGTGGCAGTAGGAGCTGGCCACAGGTACCACTGAGGCCAAGGCATCGGATAAGAAAAGTTAGGCGCTGCCCACGGGGGGGCGAAGTAGGGAAACTGAGGCTGGTGGTTGTGAGCCGTGACCTGAGGTGTAAAAGGTTCCAGTGGAGGAGGAGAGGCAGGTGTGGAGAATTCCGCCTGCTGCTGCATATCAGGCTCACTGTCAGTAAAGGTAGCCAGGTCAGGTGGGGAGAGCGGCTGGTCTAAGAGTGAGCACTGTGTGTCCAGGAGCGGAGAGTTAGGCTCAGGTGCCACTGACAGGTCGTCCTGACTTAGGAACTGTTGTTGCTGTTCCGTAGGCTCAGACTCCGCTGCACACGATCTGTGCTCAGAAGCGTGCACAGACTTTTGTTTGGCTTTTCCCGGTGCCGCGGGTCTCTTGTAGGCGCCCTGCAGGAGGTCTGGTGCCGACGTTCTTTTCGGCACCGGGGCAGAGCGCGCTGTCGGCACCGGGTCTATTTTTGGTGCCAAAGGGACTGGTGCCGAGGAGACCTTCCCAGCACGGGAAGTTGGGTCCCTGCCTCTGCGCTCTGCGGGAGCCGTAGCTGACGTGCTGTGATGGTCCGAGGCACCTGCTTTCAGCGCTGTCAGTACTGAGGGTAAGGATCTCGCAGGAGACCCTTTACCCTTGTGAAAGTCTCTGCTTGGAGACAGTTGGGCTTCTTGCCTCTTCGCCCGAGAGGGTGAAGCCAAGCTCCCAATCGGTTCGGACCTGACCGGGGAGGGTGAGGGAGAGGGTTTGACATTGCCCATCTCCAGAGGCAGCTGCAGGGATTTCTGCATGAGAAGCATTTTCAGCTGCAGGTCCCTGTCGCGACGAGCCCTGGTTTTGAGGCTCGTGCAATGGACACACTTGGCAGGGACGTGTGTCTCGCCGAGGCACTTCACACAACGTGAGTGTCCATTGGACCTTGGCATAGAGTCCTGACAGGAAGCACATTTCTTGAATCCTGAAGCCCCTGGCATTATTGAACTAGGAATGCCAGGGGAGAGCGTCTCCATGGGAGACAAGCTTGAGGAAAAAAGGGTGTTTTGTTTTGTTTTGTTTTGAAAAACTAAGTAACTATTCTAAGGGAAGGGAAACAACTGGGATGTTACTAACTAACTATGTCTATATTCTTTGTAATTGTTCCCTTCAGAGACCAGGGAAGAGGATCAGCACTGCCTCGAGTCTCGTCTTCAGCCAAGGATGGTTGAGAAGGAACTAAGGGGGGCGCGGGACACGCGTGCTCAGACAGACTTTAACGAGACCATGAGACAGCAGCTGAGAGCGTGCATCACGGCCAGGCACTGCTACAGAAGATCTCTGATCAATGGCGCGGGATGCACCGTCACCTGGAGTGGAGAACCCACAGGGACAGCACTCGAAGAAGAATGGTTTCCTCTCCATGAAATGAACAGGCCCTGGGTGCTAATGTACTTCTCGGGGAGAAGTGACTGTCCACAGACAGCCCATTCCAAGCTCGTCCTCTCCGAGGACTAGAAGACCATGCGCCGAGGAAACACAAGGCAGAGCCTGCCTGAGATCCCCAAGAGATTTGACTCATACTTGTGTTCTGGGTTCCAAGGGGAGTCGCTACGGGGAGGTGGAGGTAGGTGATTGGAACGGCTGGGCCATAGGGGTGGCCAGGGAGACAGTGAGGGGGAATGGGGAGTTCAGTTTCAAGCCCGAGGAGGGATCTGGACAGTGGGGCTGTACCGAGGGCAGTACTGGGCTCTCAGCTCCCCGCACACCCCTCTGGCGTTGAATGAGAGCCCAGGGCAGATCGGGGTGCATCTGGACTATGACTGAGGGGAGGTGACATTTTACAACGCAGACACCGAGGTCAGATCTTCAACTTTCAAGCTTCGTTTGCTGGGAAAATCTTCCCTTCCCTCTGGCTCACATCTCCAGGGACCGGTATCTTGTTGAGAAAAGGGGTCAGAGCTTTCCCTGATTGCACATAACAAAAACCTGCTTACTATGCAAGGCAGTTATCCCACTGGGAGTTAGGCGCCTAAACACCTTGGAGGAGCTGGGCCTCCATCACCCGTGACATAAGTGAAGAGGATCCAGGAAGAAAACAAAAGGGCCTTGTGGTTAATAGAGGGCAAGCGGTGAGATCTGATTTCAATTCCTGGCTCGGTCACAGACTCTCTGTATATAAGAACATAAGAATGGCCAGACTGGGTCAGACCAAAGGTCCATCTATCCCAGTATCCTGTCTTCCGACGGTGGCCAATGCCAGGTGCTTCAGACAGAATATCTGAATGGGCAATCACCAAGTGATCCATCCCCTGTCACCCATTCCCAGCTTCTGGAAAACATAGGCTAGGGATACCATCCCTGCCCATCCTAACTAATAGCCATTGGCGGGACTTCTCCTCCATTAACTTATCTAGTTCTTTTTTTAGCCCTGTTATAGTCTTGGTGTTTACAACATTCTCTGGCAAAGAGTTCCGTAGGTTGACTGTGCATTGTGTGAAGAAATACTTCCTTTTGTTTGTTTTAAACCTGCTGCCTATTAATTTCATTGGGTGACCCCTAGTTCTTGTGTTATGAGAAGTAAATAACACTTCCTTTTTTACTTTCTCCACACCCAGCATGATTTTACAGGCCTCTATCACATCCCCTCTTAGTCTTTTTTCCAAGCTGAAAAGTCGTACTCTTATTAATCTCTCCTCATACGAAAGCGGTTCCATACCCCAATCATTTTTGTTGCCCTTTTCTGTACCTTTTCCAATATATCTTTTTTGAACTGAGGTTACCACATCTGCATGCAGTATTCAAGATGTGGGTGAACCATGGATTTATAGAGAGGCAATATGATATTTTCTGTCTTCTTATCTATCCCTTTCCTAATGCGCAATCTTTGAGCAAGTCCCCTGGGGTAAAGTTTTCAAACATGCCTAAGACTCAGACCTCAGAGGTATTTAGGCTCCTAACTCTCTTGATTTCAATGGAAGTTAGGAGCCTAAATACCTTTGAGGATCTGGATCTAAGTGACTTAGGAGACATTGATGTTCAGCAGGACAGAGGTGTTACTGAAAATCTTACCCGTAGGCCCAGATCGGCACCTAACTCCATTGAAATCCACAGACTTTAGGAGTCTAAATACCCTTGAAGATCTGGCCCTTAATCTCTCTGTGATATGATCTCCCATGTAAAAAGAGGGGATCAGAATCCTTACTGTCTCCCGCCCTTTGTCTGTTTGGTCTATTTACACTGGGAGCTCTTCAGGGTAGAGACTTTCTCACAGTGCATGCATGCAGCTCTCAGCACAATGGCCTCACAATCTCCGTTAGGATGCCAAGGTTCTGCTCTAATACAAAGACCATGACACTGGCAGGGTTTTCCGCAGCTGGACGGTGGGTGGCTGCTGATCCTCCAGTCACAGGAGCTGCACCAACCTGGGGGATGGCGGGGGGAAACGGCAGCAGGAGCTGTGGCCAGTGGGATGAAGACAGGCTCACCTACCCTCACCCCTGCCCCGCCCAAGCTGGCAGAACCAGCAGCGCCATGAGAGAAGATGCTCTCCCCGTCCCAGGCATTACACAAAATAATTCTTTATTGAAGATTTGTCCAAAACCCTGAAGCTGAGAGTAACAAAACTGAGGCCTGTTCCTGGGGAGGGCGAACCTCAGCATCTCTCTTCAGAGCCCCCCTGCCCCGGAGAAGGTGAGGCCCTTTGCCTGGTGTCACAGTCCTCTTGGCCCACAGAGAGTCTGCGCTCTACTGACTGTGGTGTGGGAGGCTGCGCATGTCTGCGGGGGTTTGCCTCCCTGTCCCCATACTCTCAGTGCCTGGGCAGGATTTCAGATCTGCCGCTACAGTCTCCCGCCATGGTTCAGTCATTATCCCCGCCCCTCTGCTAAGTGCTTTATGTGCCACTCTCAGCAGAGTCCAGCTGGAAGGCAGGATCCTGCTGGGATCATCTGTGCCGACATCCCCCGTGGCTCAGCCCCCAAGCGCTGGTCAGACCCGGATCCCACTCGGTGTGGCCCGTTACTCGGTGGAGGCTGTGATGGGGTACACTGGCCGTTCCGCCTTCTCCATCTTGCAATGGCTCAGTGCAGGGATCTCCAGCTGCTCTGTGGCAAGTGGGCACGGTGCATCCGGGTGGTCCTCGGTCGGTGTCTCCTCAGCGAGGGTGGGGAGCGGGGATGGCGCATCCTGGTGGCCGGGTTCTGGCATTTCCGGCGTGGGCTGGGCTGGGCCGGCAGCCACCTCGGGATGGCTCTTGCTCTTGTGCGCGGTGACGTTGTCCTTCTTCTCAAACTTCTTGCCGCAGATGTCGCAGGAGAACTGGTAGAAGGAATCAGCGTCGTGCTTCTTCATGTGCCAGTTGAGGGAGGCCTTCTGACGGCAGGTGAAGCCGCAGATCACACACCTGTGGGTGGGGAAGGGGATCAAGAGGAGAGTGTGGAGAAAGCGGGGCAGGGAATCAGAGCGAGAGGAAGCTCAGAGAGGGATGCACAGAGGATACAGGAACACAGGAATTGCCAGGTTGGATCAGACTCAAGGCCCATCTGGCCCATTATCCTGTCTCTGACAGCTCAGCACAAGATGCTTCAGAGGAAGGTGTAAGAACCTCGCAGTGGCTAATGTGGGCTAATCTGGCCCAGACGTTAGGTCTGGTCCCGGGCTCTAATGGTTAGAGAACTGCCTTAAAACCTAATCTCCTTTCCAAAATTGCTATTGCTCATTATGGTCATTCTCAATATTCTTGTTTCCACATAAATGTCCAATCCCTTTTTGGAAACTCACTAAATCTTTGTATCAAAGGGTAACCGTGTTAGTTTGTATCCACAAAAACAGCAGGGAGTCCGGTAGCATCTTAAAGACTAAGATTTATTTGAGCATAAGCTTTTGTGGGTAAAAAACCTCACTTCTTCAGATGCATCTGAAGAAGTGAGGTTTNGGCAATGAGTTCAACAGGCTAATTCAGTACTCCCCAAACTTTTGAGGATCGTGCCCCCCCTTACCTCTGTCCGCACCGCCCCTCTATGTCCTCCACGGAGCCCGGGTTGGAGTGGTGCTGCAGCTTGGGGAGGGGGGGCAAGTGGCGTGGACAACAGAAGGGGGCCGAGGCTGGGGGTGGGGCTGTGGCCAAGGGTCGAGGTTGGGGACAGGTCCGGGAGCGGACCCGCAGCTGAACTGCAGTGGGGGCCAGCACCCGGGCCCGCAGCGAGGTGTGGCTCTGCTCCCGGCCTCGCTCCCAGCCTCGGCCCTGGGCTGGGAACAGAGCCGCAGCCAGGGGCTGAGGCTGGGGACTGATGCGGGGCGGGGAGCAGCGCTGTGTTGAGGCTGGGGATGCGGCCAGGCACGTTGCCGGGAGCTGGGGACGTGGCTGGGGGCGGGACCGAAGCAGAGGTGGAGGCAGGAGTTGGGGCTGGCCTGGGCCCCGCTGTGCCCTCCCGGACATTTCTCCACGCCTCCCTAGGGGGGCACGCCCCACACTTTGGGGACCTCTGATCTACAAGTATCTAATGGGTGTATACATCAAGGGGGAGAGGCCTCGTCTTAGGTGTCGTTAGGAAGAGGGCCTGGGCAGCCCTAGGGACTGTATCCTCCAGAACTGGATCGATGGCACCTAATCAGCCATTTCCACCTTTGGCTTCTCAGTGCTGCGATTCTTAGGGACACAGAGGAAGAGACCCCAAGTCACAGAGCGAGCCAGCTGGGTTTGCTACTTACTGTATGGGTTTCTCCCCCGTGTGGATGCGTCTGTGGATGATCAAGTTGCTGCTGGTGCGGAAGGGGCGGGCGCAGTACTCACAGATGTAATCCCGTTTGTCTGCAGGGGGAAGGAGAGCGGGTTACTGGCTGCACTGGCCAGCGGGATGTAGGGCAGGGCATTTTACCCAGGCGGAAGCAAAGGTAGGGATGAGAGAAGGGTAGTAGGTCCAGGGGGCGAAAAGCAGGGGGTAGTAGAGCAGATATTGGTAGTGAGTCCAGGGCTGGAATGACAGTGGGACCTGCAGGTTGGGATTGAGGGGCACTGGCAGAATTGTGTGATTTTGGGGCTAGAATTGTGGGGCATTTGACAGATGATTGTGTAGGAGCCCAGGGCTGGGACTGAAGGGGAGCTGTGGGGCTGGATTGACGGGCATGGCAGAGGACTGCGCGTGTGTGGGACCTGCAGGTTGGGATTGAGGGGCACTGGCAGAATTGTGTGTGTAGGAGGAGCTCAGGACCAGAACAGCAGAGGATTCTGTGGGTTCAGACTGAGATGCATTAGCAGCACTGTGTGTGGCTCCAGGGGCTAGAATAACAGCACTGATTGCAGGTCATGACTGAGAGGCACCTGCAGAGCTGGGGTTGGGTAGGAGGGAATCCCAGGGCAAGAAGAGTAGTGGGGGCTGTGGATCAGGACTGAGGGACATCGGCAAAGGTGTAAAGGGGGAGGGGGCTCAACCCAGGGCTGCAATACCAGGGGGCCTATGGGTTGGGATTGAAATGCACTGGCAGACCTGTGTGATTGTGGGGCTGGAATTGAGCGGCACTGGCAGGGGTTCGTGTGTGTGTGTGTAGGAGCCATGGACTGGGAATGAAGCTCTGCGGATCCGGATTGAGGGGCCCTCAGAGAGCTGTGTGTGTGCTGAGATGAGGGGGAGCCCAGCACTGTAGAAGGCAGGTGCTTTGAGGCTTTAGCCCCTGTGCTCAGGCACACTGACCGCTGTGCAGCTTCTCATGCTCCTTCAGGTGTTTCTTGAAGTTGAAGGACTTGCCGCAGCTGGGCTCGGAGCAGGTGAAGGTCTTCTGGTGCACGTGCTGGTATTTCCTGTGGTACTGCCGTTTGGGGGTGGAGGGGAAGCAGAGGGTACGGTCAGCTGCCGCCCAGAGACCCTGCAGTCCATCCTCCCTGGTTCATACCTAACTGAGCGCCCTCCCACAGAACTGGGAGTCAGAGGGAATGCTTGATTTGGCTTTGGGGCTGGACCAGCAGCTTCAAAACAGGGGGGCTGCCTGTTGCGACTCGGCTCTCTCTGTGGGATGGCAGAGGGAAGCCATATCTCTATGGCCCATTCCGCCCCCAGCCTTTCTGTGGAGGCTGCAGCAAAGGTGGCCAACTGGATCATGTTCCAAAGTCGACTGCAATCAGTGGGAATCTCACCATGGATGTCGATCGGCTCTGGGTCAGGGCCTTAGCCCTGATATAGAATCTGGTCCTGCTGGGAACTGAGGACACACAGACTTGTTTCATTCAACAGCCAGTCAGATGGGAGCGACTGGGGCATATGTGACAGCTCCCACTTGGGCCAGGGATTGAAACGGGGATGCCCAGAATTAAAAACATGAGTAGCTACAGCTTGAACTATGGTAAAACCATTGCAGACTCATATTCTCTGTGGATCAGGCACAGAGAGGGACCTGTAACATACATTCACCGGCAGGTCACACTGAACTGATTGTCAAGCTCACAGCTGGGCTGATACCAGGACCATAATGGTATTAGGCCACGTATCCCAACGGGGACCAGGCGGTGCCTGGGGGCGGGTCAGGTGTCCCCTCCCCCCAGGTCACCGTGTCACTCACGTTCAGATACTGGCGGTTGGAGAAGATCTTGCCGCAGCCCTCAAAGTCGCACAGGAGCATCTCGCGCTTGGTTGCCTTCCTGCAGAGAGGAGGGGGTGAGGATCTCGCAGGTTATTGATGGAGCCAGGATGCAGTTCAGGAGCCCCTCGGTTCTCAAACCCTCCCTTGTGGACCTTCCCTCTGTCCTCTCCTCTCCATCTCCCCGCTGCAGGGGCAAGAGACATGTCCTCTGCAGTCACCTCCCTGGATCTTTCCCTGCTCACCAGCTGCCTTCGTCACCTCTCCTCTGCGGCTAGTGATGTCTAGATAAAGCCCCCTTCATCTCCCTGCCTCACCGGCTCTCCATCTCCTGTCCAACCTCTTTTCTTCCATCTGCTCTGGTCTCTCGGTTAGCTATGTAAAGTATTGGGGATGGGGTGGTGGACAGATTGGACAAAGCACACCATTAGCAACGGGGAAGGTGTGTGGGTTGGGGTGCTAAGGGGTGGGTCGCATGCTCTGTGAAAGATACCAAATGATGGGTGCAGTGGGGATGCGAGAAACGCCTGGAAGTATCACTAGGCTGTGAGCGTATGCAGGTACACAGAGGGGTGGTTGCAAGGGGGAATGGACAGGAGACCAAATGGCAAGAGGATTGCCCATCATGGGGCCATTGAAAAGTACGGTAGGTAACGGGCTTTGGGAAGCAGACCCTGTTGGGTGGCTCTGGGCTAATGGGGCTTTTCCTCACCTCTAAGTCCAACTGGAATGGCGCTGCCACCCCCACCAAGAGGCCAATCCAGACAGAGGGAGATCCTGCCCCTCCCCAACTACTCCCCTTCGCAGGAGGCACCACCAGTCGCTCAGTGGAGTGGGGAGTCCAGCCGTGGGGAGCAGGGATACGAGGGACTGGTCTGCAGCCCAGCTCTGCTACCATAAGGGCTCTAGGGCAGGGCAGCCAGCAGAGTCATGGCCAGGGTTCCAGGCCAGGTTCCTACCTGATTCTTTTGGGGCCGATCTGGGCCACATCCTTGTTGCTCGGCTGTCCCCGCTTCTTGCGGCTGCAAAGGAAGAAACACATTGATTGAGTGGTCCCAGAGGGGAGTGTGTCTCTCCTCCTCCTTTCTCCCCATGCCGTCTCCCTTTGATTTTATAGGAGATGAAGGCTGCCTGGCCTTCTCTGGGGCAGGGATCTCCAGCTACCAGCCTCCTCCTATAGGAAGGGCTTCTGGTGCCAGGTCTCACATAGCTGGCAGAATCCAAGGGTGCCCAATAGCCCTTTCTCAAGACTCATGTGGCCTTGGCACACGAAGACGAAGGGTCCCAAGTCCTTTTTCTAGCAAGCACCAGATGAGGGTTGGAAAGGGATCCAGAGCATTCGGCCAGCTCAATGCCCTTCAGAGAGACATCAGGAGTCTTTCCCCCTTTGTGCATCCTTTAACATTTGCCTGACTTCTGAGCACTCTTGGTCATGGATTTCTACAGGAGAGGAGCACAGTCTGCTCTCCTGAATTTCAACTAGAATCTCAAGTGCTCGGTGCTTCTGAAAATTAGTCTTAGTGGTCAGTTTTTCAAGAGGACTCAGCAGCTCCCGAGCCCCTGATGAACATTTTGAACATTTGGCCATAACCGTGCAACCAATACCATTCTCCTAATGGCTTTTTTGGTATCAAATTTACCAATTTTTAATTAAAGTAAAAAGATGAACAAAACAATAAGACCGAAGGAGAAAGCATCACTCTACAATTTCAAAGCTCTGACGGCTTGTAATAGAGATGTAAACAGAAAATTTAAGACCTACAATGCAGTGTGGACATTTTTGGTCAGACACCCCTTGAATGCGGTCATCCTAGGGTTCCTAGGCACTATGGTAATACAAATAATAATGAAATGATAATAAGACTTGACTAGGTCAGCAGAACCAAGCTGCTCTTGAATAAGTCCATCGTTTGTATGATAAAAATATAGAGCATTAAAAACCTTTAGAAAAATCCACTCTTGACATTAAATAAGAGGGAAAATGATTTTATTTCTGTACTGTTGGACAGATATCTTAAATACCTACTCCTCACCGCACAAAATAACTACAGGTTGCCATCATTTATAGTGTGAATAAATACAATCATCCTATGTTATAAACATGATTAAATTTTATTATTTACCAACAATAAAAAGTCTTTAAACACACTGTATTGCAAAAAGGTATAATACAGTTAAGAAAAAAGGATGCAGTCGTAATCACATTAATCTAATATTTTTAAACAAAGAGAACGTTTGGTCACATACACTTAAGTTTGATCTAATTTTAAATGTTCTGTCTGCATTATCCACCTTCCAATGTAAATCTTGCAGCCACTTCACTTTGGTTGTTGTTGGTCTGTGATGGAATGTCCTGAAAAGAGAAAGAAGTTAGAAAATAGCAAAATTGTCATTTTGGTGAAGAAAATAGATGTTAAAAATCACTGACGATCTGCCATTTTCATTATGTAAGATGTAGGCTACGCAGATTACTTTGCAAGTGCAAGTTGAGGCTGCTCAACACTTTGCAATACTGTATATTGCACACATGTATTGTCATCAGATTGGGATGACGGTACTTACAGAAGGAGATGAGAGTCGTCTGCGAAGGAACACACACTCCAGTATGCGATGTGCTCTTGATGCTTTCTCTTGCTCCTCTGATTTTTTTCCCCTGTCTCCATCTCCCTACCTACTGGTATCATAATGGCTACAGAAAAAACCACACATCAATGTGTAACTTATTTGATCAAAACCATTACTTCCTTTAAACCTTAGAGGGACACCATCAACAAGTTCAGTCAATCTTTAAAATGAGTGAAAAGTTCAGGTGCTCTACATTTGATTTCAATGGGAGTCTGATATCTATCCTACTTAGTTAGGCACTTTTGAAAATCCCACTACACACTTACACACCTTTGAAAATCTGGCCCTAAATGACTATTAACAGAGTGCTCTCAAATGCACGAAGTAAAGAAACTGAAGGAAAAAGAAAGATTTATAGGGAAATAATCTTTTTATTTCCAGTGATTTTAGAGATTACTTGTAGGTAGAAAGTTTTCAGACACAAGCATGATTTTTGAGTAGATGGTGTCCCTCTAATGGTAAAATTAAAATGCTGCAGGGAGAGGAAGGGGGAGAGCAAATTAAATATATAATTTACCATTATTTTCTGCTGTGCTTCGATTAATGCCTCCAGAACTTGTTCTCTGCTGGTAGCAAATCGTTACTTTTAGTTTCACAGCCCCTGTAAAACAGACATTAATAGACTTTCAGTATAGAATTGAAGTCACAAGAACATCTAGAAATGAAAAATGCAGAAGAGGCTTGACTGTGCATGTTAATACTTACTTGGTATGTGTTTGGGTGTATATTTTGGGGCTTCTTTCTCCCATAACCCCCACAAAAAAATATCATCGTGAAGAGATAGTTGAGGGTGGAAGACTGTTCACACTTAATTCAGCTAATTCCAAAGGAAATGCTTTTACACCTCCCTATGTAATAAAAACATTAGAAAGTCTGGAAAGACAGAGTTAGGGTCTATAATTAATTCCCTGGTGTTATGTAAGGCCGCAGTTCAACAAGAGACTTAAGCATATGCTTCTTTTTAAGCATATGAGTAAGCCCATTGACTTCTATGGGTTTAAGTACAGGCACCATTGTCAGCCCTTGTGATTTTATTGAGTCTCATGATATTTGGTGTTTTTCTTAAAGCCCCAGCTCCTGGAGTCAAGTGATCACAGGACAATTTTAGCTTTTATTTAAATAAAATGTAAGTTTCTAACCCTCACGCTTAGGGAAAAAAAACATTGAAAATGTGCCCTGAGTGTGACCTAAAGGCTCAGAAACCAGAAGACAAATTTAAAGAACCTATAATTTATTATTAGAAAAATCCAAAACAAAAAAAACCCCAAATCAAATACTCATGATTTTTGAGATGTGACTCATTACTTCTGTACACTTGAGATCGGCAGTACTGACTTTTAAATACCTTGGTGACTTGGAGCCTAATCATTCACTAAGGACCTGACCCAACTCCCAGTGATATATTGCGAATCATTCCTCTCACCTCAATGAAGGTTGCATTAGGCTCAGTCACCCAAAGCAATTTCCAACACCCACCCAATCTTAACTTGGCTTCCTTGGATCTTCAGAGATTAACTCAACTATCAACATCAGAAGCTAGTATTAAAACCAACACATCTTCTAAGCAATGAGCAAATTTTCAGCATCATTTATCCAGAAATTCAATAACAGAGGGCTCTTCAATCTAACAGACAAAGGTATAACAAGATCCGAAAGCTGGAAATTGAAGCTAGACAAATTCAAATTATTAATAAGGCACATTTTTAACAATGAGGGTAATTAACCCTTGGAAAAACTTGCCAAGGGTTGTGGTGGATTCTCCATCACTGGCAATCTTTAAATTAAGATTGAACGTTTTTCTAAAAGATCTGCTCTAGTGCACACAAGAATTAATTCAGGGAAGTCCAATGGCCAGCATTATGCAAGAGGTCAGACTAGATGATCACAATGGTCCCTTCTGGCCTTATAATCCAAGAAACAATACGCTAATGCATACATCATTTTCTGCATAAAAGTATTACCAATTCACATTAGCAGCTTCAGTGCAGAGAACCAGACACTACACTGCTGAATATTTATTATCATTCTGTGATAAAACCCTATGAAGACTACAGCATTAGTTTACTCCTGGGGGAATTCTGAGCCACTGCACAATCGCAGACTTAATACCCCCCACAGATATTTTTTCCCCCTGTAGAATAATTGATTCTGACTGGGAGGCGAAGGGAAGCTGCAATTACACCTTTCACCCACCAGGGACTGATGTGACATCAGAAGAGAGGGCAGCTAACTCACGGGTCAGAGCAACCCACCACAGAGAGGGAGGGGACAGAGGCTGCCTTTCTCACAGTGCCCTGCCAGGAGTGGGGCAGAGCGGGGTACACGGTGTTGCCGGGGGGCGGGGGGGGGGGGGGGGGGGGGGGTCACACAGACTGAGGTTCTGAAGGGATAGTGGGAGGGACAGACTGGGGCGGGAGCACAGGAGCTAGTGGGGTAACAACTTTGAGCCCATGGCCAAATAGGAGTGGGGGTGCAGGGCCACATGGAGACGGGGGGGAGGGGGGTGCAGGGACACATGGGGACATGTGCAGAAATGCATGGCTGAATGGGAAGTGGAGATGCAGGGATACATGGGGAGAGAGGCAGATGTGCCTGACTGAATTGGAGAGTCATGGGGAGAGGTTCTCCAATAATTTCCTCCTCTTCCCTTCCTCCCCCCAAAAACCTGTTCCATATTTCTCCCACCCACATCCAGCAACCCTACAGATTCACTCCCAGGCTTGTATTATTTTGACAAATAAAGAATGCAGAATTTTAAATTATTGTGCACAGAAGTTTTAAGATTTTGGTGCAAAATTCTCCCAGGATTAACTACTTACACACTGAAGCCCTATTTAGCCATTCGCCTCTCCCCTGGTGAGCAGGATACTGCAGTACACTATAGCCACTTTGTACCACTTGGGCAACACAAAGAGGCCATGTTCTGGCCCCACATGGCCAGCGGAGAAATCCCTTTGTGCCAGTGGAACTCTCTCCAGGCAGAGATGGCTCCTGTGGAACCCTCCCTGCACTCTCTGGTGCTGTGCGGGGAGCTCTGATATATCAATCCTCCATTGATAGGGATGTTATGCCAGTGGTATAAGTTAGAGCAGTTGAGGAGCAGAGGGCAGATGGTGCAGGATCAGGGAGCTGCAGCTGGTTCCCTGACAGCTCCACCTGCATTGAATTGAGATGTGACGTGGGCAAACTTCAGCCCTACTATATTCTCTCTCTCTACCTAGTGTGCTTGTCTCCCTTGCTGTTGAAGTCAATGGAAAGAATCTCTATTAATGTCAATGGGGTTTGCTCAGGTCCTCACATGGCTCCCATCATAGCGGCTAAGCATCCTCCGTGAGCAGCACTGGCTAGGTATACAGAAGCATTCTTCCATCAACTTGGCTGCATCTAATCAGGGGCTAGGTCGGCATAGCTATGGCGCTTAGGGGTGAGACATTTTTCACACCCCTGAGTAATGTAGCCATGTCGATCTACATTTTAAGTGTAGAGCAGGCCTGAGACACCCAGCGTGGTGAGGAAGACAGCTCTGCGCTGGGAATTGGCTGCGGTTTGGTCTGGCTGCTATTGCCAGGGGTCTGTAGTTACAGAGCACAGGACAGCCCCATGCACGCCCTCGGGCCTCTAGGTTAGCCAGCATTCGAAAGCTCTGGGGTTGGGAAATGCAGTCTCTTCTCAGATGGACCCAGAGCCACTTGGATGATCGAGCTGAGATAGACAAACTGACCTCAACCCCTTCCTTCTCATTCACCCACTTCTTGCCTTCCTTTCTCCTCTCCCTATGTGCTCTGGCTCCCCCTCCCCACCTAGATTGGCCCTCTGCCTGTCTTCCCCTCTCACCTGGATTGCACCGCCTTCTCCTCAGAGGGGCTGCCGTTGGCTGGACTCGTCTCAGTAGGCAGCTGCGCACCCTTCACGGGTCTCTTGCGGCTCTTGGTCTGGCTTTGCTCTCTTTTCAGCTCGGAGTCACTGGATGGACGAGATGGCATAGGAACTGGTTACAACCTGTGAGAGGGGGCTCTCTAATGGCAGGTGAAGCTAGACATGGGAAACAGAGGGAAAGCAACCCAATGCCACCAAGGGAGAGGCACACAGAGTAAAAGCATCTCTTCCAAGCCAGCGCTAAAGGAATCAATGTATTATTCCACGTTCACGTCAAGTTAGAGCTGAGAGTTTAGTCACACAACAGTCAGGGTTAGATTTGTCAGAGCAGCTTTCCCTCTGCAGAGTATGTTTAACAAATGGGTCTCTCGTTCCCAGTATCAGGACAAAGTCGCTAGGAAGCTTGGGAGGAAGGATGGGATTGTGGTTAAGGCACAAGACTGTGTGGCAGAACACCTGGGTTCTGTTCCTAGCTCTGAAACTGACTCACTGTGTGGGTGAAATAAGGGGCCTTTGTCTATCAGATCCCCCTTGTGGCAAGATGGGGAGCTCCACCAGCTTGGCTCCACCCCCTGATGCTATCACACCCAACTCTGTGTTTGTCAAGTCCTTGTTACAACCTGACTTTTCCTGGCCAGATCCTCAGCAGTCTCTGGCTCCTTCAGGGTGATGGGGAGTCAGAAGTTCCATGCTCTAGTAGGCGTTAGTCAGCCCTCGGTCTCCTGCGTTTAGAACCTTCTTCTCCATAAGCCCCTGGTTGGAGTACGCAGGGGAGCCCAGGCCAGCCCAACTCACCGGGTTCAGCTCAGGGCCCGTTTGGATCAGCCAGAACCAGTCTTTGTCAGCCCCTTGCTGCTACCTCCTGCCTCTCCCGCTCTGTAGGCTGGCCCCGCGTCTCTCTCTTTGGAGTGTTAGCCGTTCACCAGCCTGCTAGAGGGCCGCTCTCTAGCAGCTGCCTTTCTTCTCAGGAACTCCCCTTCTAACTGAGGTCCTTAATTTTTTATCATGCCCAGGTGCTTCCCTGCCTAATTAACTGCCTCCCAGTACCCTTGGGTGAACCTGAGTGGCCTCATTCCCCATTGTGGAGCCTGTAAGAGGTGGGCTGGGCCCCTGAGCCTTCAAAGGGCCATCTACCCTCTGACAGTGCAGTGGGCAAATCCCTTCCCCTCCTCTTACCAGGAATGAAAATAAGGTCCCTGCCCTGGGGAATTTACAATTCCAGGGCCGGATTCTGATCTCACTCACACAACTGAGAATTAGGAGCATATGCTCTCAGCAGTGGTGTTTATAAGCATCCCAGGGTACCACAGCTGCGTGTGAAATCAGAGTGAGGCCTTAATTATGCCAGCAAAGTGTTGGCAACCACAAAGTAGGGAGTGGGTGGGAAAGGGCAGGGATCCAGGAAAAGCTACGGAGAGAGACACCTTGTTCTGTACGCACCCTGTGGGTTCCTGGGTTAATTGTTAATGTACGAAAGGGCCACGGAAGGAGAAGAGACAGAAGAGCAGGGCTGTGGCATTACGTCAGAAAGAACCTACACAGATTCTTCGTAAAGTGACAGACTTCGGTCCAGCCTAGCAGCCCTTCAGAGAGCAGTGCAGTCAGCTCCCTGCCAGCCCAGCTCTAGCTTCCCTTACCTGTCCAGCGAGGGGTGGTAATTCTCATCTCGCAGGTCGCCAGCGTAAGTGAGGTCATCTTCCTTGGTGAAGTCTTCATCCTCATCCTTGTCCTCTTCCTTTTTGGGCTCAGGCACCTCCTCTGGTTTATCCTCCAATCCTGGTGCACTGCAAGAATCAAATGTCAAGAGAGGGGTCTGGACAGAAGTGCATCTCCCTGAGCCATGGCTCTGAGGGGAAGTCTCTGAGGGCTCTGTGGCTCCTGATCCCACCATCTCTCCTCACAGCCTGATGGCCATCCTGCCTACCTGTCCCTGTCAGTCACTGGCCTCTCTGCTGAAGCTGTTCACAACAGGGCTGATGCGTAATAATAGGGATGGGGCAAGACTGCCCCACTGGGAACTGGCTTGAGAACTCAGCAGTTATTTTCACACCGGACGTTGTCAGATGGGAGTGACTCTGGGTCATCGCAGTCCTGGGGATACGGGACAGCTCCTCTCTAGTCCCAGGAGCACACGCACAGGGGATAGGTAAGCACCAGGGACAGATGATGATGAGAAGAGCCTCCATCACTCACCTCTCCGGCTCTATCCCTTCCATGACAGCCTCTGCCTCGGGAGCTGTGGGGAGAGAAACTAGGTGCAGTCAGTTGAAGGGTGAGATGGAACCATGAAGCTGAGATCTGCAGAGAAGGGATGGGGAAGGAATGAGCAACCGCAATGGTGGGAGAGAGGGTGCAGGGAAGGTTTGGGAGGAGAGAGGAATGCAGAGTGAGAAGGCCCCGAGGAAGGGAACTAAATCCTCATTCAGGGTATAAACCAACCACTAACAGGCCAGAGGAAGGGGGCTACGAAGAAACTATAAACAAGTTGTTCCATAATTGTCCAATAGGGGGTTTCTTGCCCCTCCTATGAAGCACCTGATACTGGTCACTGAGGGATAAAGGGCTAGATGGACTCCCCCTTTCCTCGGAGACCTGGGGATCTGAGACCCATGGCTCTTCCCCTCACTCCACCTGGGAGATCACGTCGGGTTTGGGAATGAGAAATCCTGCTGAGAGGGGAAGAACATGGTGGGATGGGGGTGAATGAATGGTTTGTGGAATGTTTGTTACAAAGAAAGGTCCATGACTTAACCCGGCCCCTCCCCTACGCTGTGGGGACGTGGCATTGGAAGATGGACATGGGAGACCCTTCGGAAGAGTCGGACATGCTTCGCCCCTGGAGAAGATGCTGGGATCTGCACACGCCAGGTGACCCAGGCACAGCACTAATATCAAACCACTTAGGCCAGATACCGGGCTGTAGCGGGGAATGAAACTTTCAACACAAAAGATTTCTCTTCAGAAAATGAGATTTGGTTGAAAATTATTTCATTTGCAAAACAGTTTAGCTTTCAATTCCATTTTTAGAAAATATTTTGAAATGGGGGGTAATTCTTTTTTGGGAAGAAGAACAGAAAAAAAATTAAAAATCTTTAGTTTAGAAATTGTGGGGAATTGCCACCTTCTGCCAGAGTTCTACTTTCCCCTGCCTGTACTTTTCCACCCGAAAAGAGGGGGAGGAAAGTCTAAGAGCGAAAGAAATTAATAGTGAAGTGTTACTCTGAAGGGTTAAGCACTGAACGTGATATTTGTGGAGAGAAAGCTTCTAATACCCAAGGGAACAAGGAATCCCTTACCCAGCGAGGTCACGCTCTCGTAATTCTCCTGCATGACGTCCCTGTAGAGGGCTCTCTGACTGGGGTCCAGCACAGCCCACTCCTCCTCCGTGAAATACACAGCCACCTCCTCGAAGGTCACCGCCCCCTGAAACAACCACAGTCCCCACTCAGGACCTGTTCCCCAGCCACAATCCCACCTGCCCCAGACTGTTCTAGTTTCCTGTGTACTTTCAGTAAGGCTTATAATACCCATAATCCGCGACATAGAATCTCGTCCCTACTGCTCCCATGTACTGCTCAATGGCTTACTCACTCCTAGATCTAACAACTCCACACGCATCATTCAGGCCTCTGGCCATTCCCTTTGCTCATAGGCGCTGACTTTTATTTTTCCTGGTGAGTGCTCCGCCCGAGGCCCTGTCCCCACAAGGCTCCACCCTCACTCTGCCTCTTCCCGCCCCCTCCCACAACTCCCCCACCTGCCCTTTGCTCACTCCTCTCAGTTCCCTTCCCCAAGGCCCCCTGCCCCCCCCCCCGCTGCTGGCTCCTCTCCGCCCTCCCCGAGCCCGGCCAGCCCGGGGCCCCCGCTAAACAGCTGATCGGCAGCCAACCCCGGCCCGCCCAACTGCTGAGGCTGGTGGGTGCTGAGAACCCCCAATTTTTTTTCCATGGGTGCTTGAGCGCCGGAGCACCCACGGAGTTGGCCTCTATGCCTCTGCTACCTAATGCACTTTCAGTGTCCCAGGATGAGGGTCACTCGTTAGTATGTGAAACTGAGGTGGTTCTCACTGGGTTCACAGGGACCGACCCAGCAAATCTATGGAAGCTCCTTAGCTGGAATTCCTCCAATGCAGGCTCCAACAGGTGCGAGATGGAGCCCTCCTGCTCTTTATTCTCACCCAGCCAAATGAAACCTGAACCTTTAGCATCTGGCTCAGTCCACAAGGTTAATTTCTCTCTTTGGTTCCTTCCATTCCCTCGGGGGACCATGTCACCCTGTCGTGCTGTTTTATGCATGTGTTGCTGGTTTATTTTTGAGAATCTCGCCCCACTCCTCCCCCCAAGCTCTGGACTAGAGGTGGCCTGAAATATAACAATGAACAGCCGCATTCTTTGCTTTACAGCAATGACTCTCAACCTTTCCAGACTACTGTGCCCCTTTCAGGAGTCTGATTTGTCCTGTGTATCCCCAAGTTTCACCTCACTTAAAAAAAACTTGCTTACAAAAATCAGACATAAAAATACAAAAGTGTCACAGCCATTATTACGGATAAATTGCTGACACTCTCATTTTTACCATCTAATTATAAAATAAATTGATTACAATATTTATATTCCACTTAGTGTATAGTTTATACAAGTCATTGTTGATATGAAATTTTAGTTTGTACTGACTTCGCTAGTGCTTTTTATGTAGCCTGTTGTAAAACTAGGCAAATATCTAGATGAGTGGATGTACCCCCTGGAAGACCTCTGTGTATCCTCAGGGATACACGTACTTCTGGTTGGGAACCACTGCTTTACAGTAGCTTGAGACTCGAGCGGCGGAGTTCAGATCTAGATCTGAAGAACTGAACTTGCCCAAAGGGAAACAGATTTAGAAAACCCAGCATGTTTCTTTTTAAAGACAACTGGTTCAGTTAGTATTATACAGAAGGTTTGAAGAGGGTAAGTCTATTTGGTGAAAAAAAAATCAAAAGAAATGGAAATGCTTCATTTTCTCTGACATTTTCCTTTTTAAGCTGTTTTAGGGTTCGGTGGGGGGTTTTTTTGAAAAAAAAAATCAAAAAATTCTGTTTCCTTTCTGTGGAAAAATGCCCACTTTTCTGTCAGTTTTAAAAGCTCCTTCCCACGCTGGAAAAAAAGATCAAGGTAATAAAAAGGTGGGGGGCGGAGGGGAGACTTCTCAGTGAAACTAAACCAAAATTTTCTTAAACAAACAAAAAACGGACCAAAATGAAAAAAAATGTTCACAAATATTTCTATCTGTCAAGAAAAGGCATTTCACATTGGAAAAAAACCCGCCCTGACACAAAATCTTCCACCAGCTTTCCCTGGGTTATTTGTTCATTTCACACCGCAACAAAACTGGAAATAAGGGACAAATTGAAGTGTGAGGGCAATAAACCATCACTTGAAACCTTTAAACCTGGCATGGGCCACTGTCGGAAGACAGGATACTGGGCTAGATGGACCTTTGGTCTGACCCAGAGTGGCCGCTCCTATGTTCCAGAGCGGATGTCTCTTTGTAAAAGATGGGCTCTAGTTGAACCACAAGTTGCAGGGTTCTATGAAGGCCTCCTGGGGTGGAATTCTCTAGTCTGGGTTACGCAGGGGATAAGACTAGAGGATGATCCTAATGGTTCCTTCTGGCGTTAAAATACAGGAGTCTATCTTTGGCGTCCTGCTCATGCCAACGTCTTTCCAGCAAGCACCTTCACTCTGTGCTCCATACTGCCCCTGACTCATGGGGAGGCGCTGCCTGTGAAACTCCACTGAGCCACGACGCTGCTTATTATGCTAGCCCCCGTCACCTCCCCATTACGCTGTTCTATGCAGCTGTTGCCTCATCTTAAGACTTTGAGTATTTTGGGGCAGGCGCTGTCTCTTGGTTCTAGGTTTTCACCCTATCCAGCGCAATAGGGCGGGGGTCCCTAGGGACTTCAGCAATGCACAGAGTAAATAATAACTATACCACTGCTGCTGACGTGAATGCACTTGCTCATGACCCACCCCTCATGCAGGTGCACAGCGAGACTTGCTGGGCTAGGATTTTGCTGGCACGGCCCAGGTCTCAGATGGGATGTTTCCATACGATGACCCTTCCTCTCATCTGTGGGACCTTGTTCAGGCTGAGGCCCCCACAGCAGGGACGGCAGGGCCTTCCCAAATGTTGGGGGGGGGAGACCCCGCCCCCTCCATGGCCCCAGCTCTTCCCCTAAGGCCCCGTCCCCCAGCTAGGCCAGCAGCTGGAGCCCAGTCGGGGAGTTGCGGACCCTCCACCTGCCCAGGGTGGGGGAGCCCAAGAGCAGCTCCTGGCCCGTGTCCCTCGCCCAGGGCAGGTGGAGGGCCCACAGTTCCCCACAGCTGCACACATGGCTCTTACCCCAACCAGGTTCTGGCCGGGGCCTCGGAGCCGCAGCCTGGCCATGGTAAGAGCCGTGCAGGCAGTTGTGAGGAGCCGCAGACCCTCCACCTGCCCTGGGCTCCAGCTGCCGGCCTGGCTGGGGAGCAGGGCCTAAGGGGGAAGAGGAAGGGCAGGGGTGGGGCCCATGGCAAAAAGTGGATGGGCGATGGCCCCCCGGCTCCCCCTATTCCAGCACCCCTGCCCCACAGCATCATATCGGGGGGGGGCGACATTTTATCCTTTGATTTCCCATCAGATCCATCTCTGCCATCATCTCTACGCCTGGCTCTGCTCCCTCAGCATTTCCCCACCTCGTGTCGTATCAGCTACCTGAGCAGGCTGGGTCGACTCCCCTTGCCCCAGGCAGGCTTCAGCCAGCGCAGCTGCCTCCTCGCTGCTGCGGGGCTCCCTCGCCGTCACCCAGGCCCGCACATCCGCCCGCAGCGCCCCCAGGAACTGCTCCCGCACGACGACGTCCACGATCTGCTCCTTGGTGCGCTCCCCGGGCCGCAGCCAGAGCTGAGCAGCCCGGCTGAGCTGGGCTAGCATCTCCCGGGGAGCTTCTCCGGGCCGGGCAGTGCCTGAGCGGAACTGCAACCGATGGGCTTCCTCGCTGGCCTGCTCTGAAACGGTCGCCTTGCCCTCAGCACGGCCTGTCGTGGGGCCTGTCCCCGTGGAGCCACAGGTCTCAGGTGCCTCCCGGGTGAACGAAGGAACCTCGTCCACATGAGGCCAGTCACGGGACGGCACCGCCTGCTCAAGGCCAGCAGTGTCTGCCCCTTCTCGAGACCAGGGAGGTGTCTGCGCCGTCCTCAATGGAGAATCTTCCCCTTCTGAGCATCCCAGCCAGGACTGGGATGGCGTCTGCGGGGACAAGGGCCAGCCAGGGCTCTGCTCCTCAGCCTCGCTCTCCTCCCTCTTGGGATGCTGGACGGGGATCCCACAACGCCCTTCCCCCAAGGCACGGGGTTCGCCCCACATCCCAGCCATGGCAATCGCCCATTGCGCCTGGTCCTGCTGGGAAAACGCTGGGGTTGAAAAACTTGGACCAGCTCCACACCAAGTCTGTCGCTGCACCCGAGCTGATGGGGCTGTCGCCTTAGCGCTGGTGCTGGAGACTCATCACACTTTTATATCCCCACCCGGGGGGAGGGGAGGGGGGCGGGGGGGAGGGGAAAGGATTGTGGTAGCCTCCGCAGCAAGACTCATAAGCATAGGTGCCGACCCACAGTGGGCGGAGTGGGGATAGGGCTTCAGGGGAGGGGGCGGAGCACTCCCAGGGAAAAATAAAAGTCAGCACCTATTCTTGCTCCTAAACCAGATGGGGGGAGGGGGGGAGAGCAGGAGGAGGAGGAGGGAGGAAGATGGGAATAACCACGGCACCCATGCTATAGTTATCTTCCCAGTGGGCCCGTTCCTATAAACCAGGCTCCAGATCACACAAGTCCCAGTACAGGTCTGTCACCCCCTGCCGCCCGCTCACCCCCATCTGCTTCACCCCCCTGCGTTTTCTGCCCCTCTCCCTCCAGGAGGAGACCCCATACGTTCCAGAAAAATCCCCTACCTGAGCTGGTTCCACAGCAGCCATTTCCCTTCCCAGCGCCCCGGGGAGGCTGGGACAATCCAGACGTTATTCTTCAGCCTGTCAGGGCGAGAAGGGAGGTTTCAAAAGGGCCTTGGCACCATTTCACACCCCGATTCCCTCCTGGCTCCTTCCCTGCAGACAGATGCCCTAGACATGGGGCAGTCAATACACGGACCGCTGGCCAGACCCGGCCTGCCAGACGCCTTTGAAGGGGACCCCAAAATCTTTTTTTATGTATTGATTGTTATTGTGCTTGTTGCTATTTTTTTATATGATTCTCTCTGGAGTCTGGACCTTGATGAAGAAATTTGGACCCGGACAAAAAATAATTGACTCCCCCTGACTCTGTGCCCAACTTTATTACAACACAGACCCGGCCTCTCCCTCCAGGAGTAGGCGCATTTCTACCCACAGTCTGAACCAAACCTGAGAAAAGTGCAGAACCAAAGGAGCCGCTTTGGGGATCCCCCTGACACTGTCCCCAGGGCAGCGTATTCCCCCAGCAGCGGGGACCAGGCAGAGGCAGGAACTGGCTTTTCCTCTCCCTGCTCCTCCCCAGGAAAGTCAATCTGCCCCGGGGCGCTGCAGGGAATGGGGCTGGGCAGGGCTGGGAGCCGGGAACCTCCTTCCCCACTGATTGCTCCTGCTGCCCCTGCCAGTCTCTGCCCCTGTCTCCCTCCCCTCGGGCTGGGAGACTCGGTCCCTGGCCCCGCCCGGGGCGTTCGCTCTCCCGGAGCTGGCTCGGCTCCTGCAGGGGCTCAGGGGGGAAGAGCCGGGGGGGGGGTGTCAGGGAGAGCAGCAGCTCTGGGACTCGCAGACACCCCTCCCCGGAGCAGGGCTGGGGCGAGGAGGGGCTGTTGGTGAAGAGTCACTTTCCTGCCCGGCCCCAGCCCTTTCCCCCGGGTCTCTCCCCTCACCTGCAGGCTCCGGCTCAGGGGCTGGTGTCGGCAGAGCGGGGTTAGTGCGGGTCGCTCAGCTCACAATGGAGCTAGCGGCTGCATCTGACCCAGGAAGCTCAACCCCCGGTCTGCTGAGCAGAGAGAGCAGAGCCCTAGGAGCTTCCCCTCCCTGAGCAATACCCAGAGCCCCCTGGTGGGGAAAAGCGAAGGAAACCTCCCCCCTGCTCACCCCAGCAGTGCGGACAGAAACCTGGCTCGGGGCGGGGGGGATCCGGCCAGAGACTCCTTTTCTCTTCCTTGAAAAGAGAAAGAAACTTCCAAAGCAAAGGAACCAGAATCAGAGCCCAAGCCAGCGTGACTGAGACCTTTTCCTAGTGCTCTGTGCACAGAAAACATTCACCAGCAAACCTGGACTGAAGGCCTGGATTTACTCCAGATCAACTCCAGTATGAATGCCATCATTTGCGCCAGTAGGCACCCAGACACTATGGTGATGGACATCGCATGAGACCCCTATGGAAAAATAAACGAAAAACAGTATTGAAAGATTAAGCTACAGTGAACTACAGCCACTTTATTCCTGGAGGAGAGTAGCCCACACAGGGGCTTAATGTATTACTTTATGTGCATTTATTACCTTTCACATCTTTAGTCAATTCATAATAAAGCTTGTCTACACAGGGAAATTAATTTGGATTAAAGCAGGGTATGAATTTAAAGTCCAATAGCTAGACCTGATCAGTTCTCTGTGTGAATGTTCATATTCCAGAATCAAAGCATTTTATTCCAAATTACCGTAACCCACTTGTGGGGCCGGAAAGCCACCTTCATTAATACTTCCTCTGTATACTTGTGGATTAAGCTAATTAAGTGAATTAAACTGATTTGGAATAAAGCACTCTTATTCCAGAATCAGAACATCCACACAAGAAGTGAAATTAGGAATAGTTATTCCAGAATAACTCCTCATGTATAGACAAGCTCATAGACTCGAACCCAGGAGTCCTGTAGAGGACCCATTTACACAGCAAAACAATTGTTGCTGAGTTTTCAGAAGTACTGAGAACCTGCAGCTCCCAGTGACAGAGATTAGTGCTCATGTAACTCTATGTGGTTCTTTCCCCCTATCTAATGGCTAGGACACCCAGAATATTTACTGGAGCAGGACTTTAACCTGAGTCTCCTACATCTTAGGAAAGTGCCCTAAGCACTGCCTATAGAATCAGTCTCTCTCACTTGCTTTCTCTGGCCCATATGAAATAGAACTGCTCCAGCAGAAGAGATTTGGAAAACCACCCTGGAGTAGCTAGTCAGTAGGGCACACAGCAGGGATGGGGGGAATCTGAGCTCAAATCCCCACTCCAAATCAGGCAGGGCAGTGATTTGCATTGGGATGCCCCACATCGCAGGTGAATGCTTTAATCCCCGAGCTAGTGGCTATAATGGGGGCTGTCTTCCTGGTTTTTCACAAGATTAGGCATCTAACTCCAGGGAAGGATTCACGGCTGAGAATCTAGAGTTGGTGGAAGGGCCTGTTTCTGGCCTGTCAGTCAGGTGCCTAAGGCCCAGATCAATAGGGTTAGGTGCCTTTATACCTCTGAGGATCTGAGCCCTCAGTCAGATCCCATTCCTCTGCATCTCATTTTGGGCTAGTTTAGGCAACTCCCTGCTCAGCAAGCTGGCTTCTGAACAGCTCTTTCCTAGGGGCCTAACTCTCCCCACACAATGCATGGGGAGCCTGGGACCTAACTTGGGGCTGAGAATCCCACTAGGTAGTAGGGCACTGTGACGAAGTGGGAATGTTTTGTGGTGTTATGTGGATACTGAGGGGGAAAGCTGCAGGGGGGCTTGGCCGGGACTGTCTGCATGGGGGAAGGGAGATACCTGAGCATGTAACATGAGAACCAAGAGGGGAGTTGCAGACCAGGTAACACCTTTGACTGGGAACCTGGACACAGGACAAAGCCCGGGGGAGGAGCCGTGGGGGAAGGGAGAAAGGAGACGCCTGGAAGAGGTTTTTTCACTTCTTGGAAGCTGGATAGGAATGAAGAGGGAGCCTGAGGGGGCTTAGGCTTCCCAGCGAGGCCGGGGCCTCCCTGGGGCCCCAAATAGACCTACTTAAAGGGGATCCTGTTGTCTGTGCTGGCAAGACCTGTTTTGGACTGTGTTCCTGTCGACTCAATAAACCTTCTGTTTTACTGGCTGGCTGAGAGTTATGATGAATCGCAGGAACCCCAGGGGTGCAGGGCCCGGACTCCCCCACACTCCGTGACAA
>QXTE01000434.1:460368-583611 GCA_003942145.1 Platysternon megacephalum
AAAGGGGGACAGAAGACTGGAAGGGCCTGGTGTAATTCTCACCAAGGAATGGGAGAGATGATGGGGCATCCATGGGAACGTTGCTAGGTTCGAACTTCCCCAAGTCACTGGCTGAAGTGACCCTGCTCAGTTCGGTCTCGAAGGGGGGAGAGATGTGACGAAGTGGGAATGTTTTGTGGTGTTATGTGGATACTGAGGGGGAAAGCTGCAGGGGGGCTTGGCCGGGACTGTCTGCATGGGGGAAGGGAGATACCTGAGCATGTAACATGAGAACCAAGAGGGGAGTTGCAGACCAGGTAACACCTTTGACTGGGAACCTGGACACAGGACAAAGCCCGGGGGAGGAGCCGTGGGGGAAGGGAGAAAGGAGACGCCTGGAAGAGGTTTTTTCACTTCTTGGAAGCTGGATAGGAATGAAGAGGGAGCCTGAGGGGGCTTAGGCTTCCCAGCGAGGCCGGGGCCTCCCTGGGGCCCCAAATAGACCTACTTAAAGGGGATCCTGTTGTCTGTGCTGGCAAGACCTGTTTTGGACTGTGTTCCTGTCGACTCAATAAACCTTCTGTTTTACTGGCTGGCTGAGAGTTATGATGAATCGCAGGAACCCCAGGGGTGCAGGGCCCGGACTCCCCCACACTCCGTGACAGGCACCTAGGAGTTCGGTATTGTAACGCCTAAGTACCCTTATGACATTAGAGCCCGGTCCATTAGCACAGGCAGGAGCTACTCATGATTTCAGTTTGGGGGGTCGAACCTCACGGAGGGCCTGATAAGGGCATTGTTACACTCAGCCCCTTGGAAGATTAGGCCCTTGTGTTTCTTAAGGCAGGCACCCGAAAACTGGAAGTTGCTTGTGAAAAGTGTGGGGATAAGAACCTGGAGAGGCGTGAGGAAGAAAAAGATAGAAATAAAGGCTGATCCAGGGGTTAGAGCAGTAGCCTTGAACATTGGAGATCTGGGTTCACTTCCCTCTCCCACCATGTACTCCCTGTGTCACTCTAGGCATGTCAGTTAGGCCCTGTTCAGTGGAAGCTAGAAACTCAGATACTATGGTAACGAGGGCCAGATAACTATGATAGATGGACTTGGGAGATCTGAGTTCAATTCCTAGCTAGGCAAGTAACTTAATCTCACTGTTATTATGGATGCAATTTTTGTCACGGTGATCATCCCTGTCACAGAACCAGTGCATTTTACCACTGATTTCAACTTGACTGTGAAAAGAGGGAAGTTATTTTGTTACTATAAAGTTAAGCAGTGTTTGAAAAAGAAAGTATTGTAGAAATAAATCAATCAATAACATTCCATAGCTTCCTTTTGAAAAGTAAAGAAAACGTAAGGCTTGTCGACCAGATCAAGCTTGCTGCGGTCAACTGACCCTGTGCACCCTGCTGATATGGATTAGCGGTTTGTTAATGTGCTTTGATCTAGTCCCCTTTGATAATATTGATGTTTATTTATTTATCACAGCACTGTAACAGTTAAAAGGAGGCTTGGAATGATTCCATTTCTATCTGGAAATGTTGGCAAACATCTATTTTGCTGTACACACACAAACCCATGAACCAACATTTCTATCTATAATAATCAAAATTTACAGATAGGTAAAGTGAGAAAAAT
This sequence comes from Platysternon megacephalum, assembly GCA_003942145.1. Classification (NCBI taxonomy): domain Eukaryota; kingdom Metazoa; phylum Chordata; order Testudines; family Platysternidae; genus Platysternon; species Platysternon megacephalum. Next base: position 461,986 of record QXTE01000434.1, read on the forward strand.
GCTGCTTGAGAACTTATGAGAGTCAAATTCCAGTGAGTTAGACTTTTGAATTAGGTTTGTTACAAATGCACTAGCAAATTAATAGTAAAAACAGGTGTGATTTGTTGATTTAAGGATATTTACTTGGTATATCTTGACATGTGATTGTCAGGCAAGAGAACAGCTAAGACAGAAACCATAGATCAAGCAGGAATGCTTCAGAAGCCCAAGGACACTGACAACGTAAACACTTGATAAAGTTATATGGTCAAATATCTGCCCAGTAACTTGGCTCTTAGAACAGAACAAATCCTCCCTTCACAGTCCTCCGGATATTTGTAAATACTCACCCCTACCCCACCACTTTGCCTTAAGGTATTCATAAATAATTGATGTAATCAAAACAGTTTGATGCATATGTTCTGTTCCTGTCACTGTCATGTTAAATGCATTCTCTGTCTCTGAAACAATGTTTGTCTCTGTAAGAACAAAATAAATGCAAATGAGGTGATAAGAGAAAGGTATATAATTGGTCACTGTAGCACTACACTTTTGAAGCTGTTTATCAGTCTTCCCAGTACCGTGAATAAACCCCCTTCAGTATTGTCTGTGCCTACCTGATTCTTGGGGAAAAGAATCTTTTTGCCTAACATGATGTAGACAATTTGTATTTTAACCACTGATGAAGCGTTAACTTTTTGAATCTCAGTGTGTCTGTCATAAATATACACAAGGCAGCTGTACTGAACTGCCTTACCTATAAGGGGTTAATCAGTTCAATTAACCTAGTTGGCACCTGACCAGAAGGACCAATGAGGAAAGAAGATACTTTCAAATCTGGAGCAAGGTTTTGTTTGTGCTCTGTTTGTTTCTTCTCTGGATGGAGAGACCTGGCAGGAAAAACATCTCCTGAAAGCATACCTGAAACGAGCACAAATTATAAGTAACTGCAAGGAAATGTGTTAGATTATCTTTTGTTTTAGCTTGTGAATTTTCCCTGTGCTAAGAGGTAATTTCATTCCTGTTTTGTAACTGGGAAGCAGTCAGAGGGGAATCCTCTCTGTTTTAAATCTTTTTATTTACCCTGTAAAGTTACCTTCCATCCTGATTTTGCAGGTATGTTTCTTTTACTTTTTTTTTTAAATAAAATTCTTCTTTTAAGAACTTGATTGATTTTCAGTGTCCTAAAAACCAAGGGGTTTGGTCTGGGCTCACATTGTAACCAATTGGTTAGTATATTATTCTCAAGCCTCCCCAGGAAAGGGGGTGAAGGAGCTTGGGGGAATATTTTGGGGAAATAGGGACTCCAAGTGGCCCCTTTCCTGAATTTTTGTCTAAATCACTTGGTGGTGGCAGCGATACCATCCAAGGACAAGGAAAGGATTTGCGCCTTGGGGAAGTTTTAACCTAAGCTGGAAGAAATAAGCATAGGGAGTCTTTCATGCAGGTCCCCACATCTGTACCACAGATTTCAGAGTGGGGAGGGAACCCTGACATGGTGGCAGCACGGTGGGATCATTTTGAAACAGAAGCACAGACCTCAGGATTTTAAAAGGACACATTTTTTTCCTTTTGGCTGCTTGAAAACCAGGGAGGGTTTTTGTTTTTGTTTTAAAGGACACTTTTTAGCTGAGAGCACCTGGAGGTTTTTTTCTTTGCCTGAGGGCAGAGTAGTTAAGTTACAGCAAGGGAATTCACAAGCTTTCCCCCCAGCTCTCAGGCTAGGCTGCGGTAAGTGCAGGAAGGTTAGCAAATATGACCACCAGTGAGGCAGCTACTAAACTAGAGCTGGCCAGACTAGAAGCAGAAGAGAAGGCAAAGGACCGGGAGTTTCAATTGAAACTCAAAGAAGCAGAGGCAATTGCACACAGAAGGGCTATGGAGGCAGAAACAGCCAGGGAGGAGGCTGCCCACAAGAGAGCTATGGAGGCAGAGGCAGCCAGGGAGGAGGCTGCCCATAAAAGAGCCCTGGTGTTAAAAGACAGAGAAATACAGGCCCATCCTGAGGCCCAGATTGCGGCCCAGAAGCATAAACTGGCTGTTATGGAGTTAAAAAGATGGAACCCTTCAGCAGCTGGCTCCACTTCCCCCAAAATCCACAAATGGGAGCGACTATGTCCACAGTATGATGAATCCAGCGATATTGGTGAATATTTCATCACCTTTGAGAGACTGTGCACCCTCCATGCAATTCCTGAAGATCAAAAGATGACAACATTGGTAGCAAAATTGACTGGAAGAGCTCTAGACATATTCAACAAGATGCCTATTGAGGATGCTTCTGACTATGGTAAATTTAAGGATTTGGTTTTGAAACAATTTCAAATTACACCTGAAATTTACAGAGTAAAATTTAGAGCCCTTAAGAGAGGGGGCTGGACTAAGTAATGTGGCTTATGTAAACCAGATGAAGGATCTGTTAGATAAATGGGTCAAAGGAAGGGGTGTAACTAGCTTTGAAGGAATGTGTGATTTGGTTTTACAGGAACAGTTCCTGGCTATGACCAATAATGACGTAAAACAGTGTTTATGGGATAAGAAAATGGACTCAGCAGAAAGTCTTGCTTCTTATGCTGATCAATACGAGCAGTCCCAGACCGTCAGAGAGCGGGGCAAATCGGAACAAAACGGGTGAAGGTAGCAGAGAGGAACAACCCTGGTCGCAGTTTGGCCGGATACCAGAAGGGACATCCCCGAGACCACACCATACCACCGGGGGCAGCCCAAGGCCCACCTACACCCCAAGGAAAACCCCAGACACCTTATCCTCCCACCACATCATTCTCCAGCAACCCACCTTGCCCCAGTGACCAGTCAGATAGGCGATGTTTTAAATGTAACGAGCTGGGGTATGTAAAGGCCAACTGCCCTAAGAACCACAACGGATTACAGTTCATTGCAATGGGGTCACACCAAAGGTCCTCAGGCCCAGATGCCTCCCAGATACCCTCAGAGTGAAGTGAAACTGTGAGTGTGGGCAGGAAGAAGGTTATAGCGTGGAGGGACACTGGAGCACAGGTGTCAGCTATCCACCAATCCTTAGTGGACCCCAAATTCATCCACCCAGAGGCCCAAGTGACGATTCAACCCTCCAAGTCAAACTCTTTTGACTTGCCTGCATCCAAGTTGCCTGTCCAGTACAAGGGCTGGTGAGGAATGTGGACTTTTGCAGTCTATGATGATTATCCCATTCCCATCCTGCTGGGGGAAGACTTGGCCAACCATGTGAAGCTAGCCAGGGCTAAGCAAGCCTTCACAGCTATCCCTGTTCCTGAGCTTTCTACAAGGGCTCCGTTTGTGTTACCAGAGACCCAGACTGAGGTGGTGGAACTGGACCCCATGCCAACATCTGCGACAGCAGTAGTGGATCCAGTTGCAGATACCCAGCCAGAACCAGTCCCAGAACCGGAACTGGAGGAGCAACCAACACCAAAACCATTGCCAGCACTGAATCCAGCGCTTGCAACCCCGTCTGCAACTCCAACGCCAGAGGGCACCACCGAGCCTACACTGGCGGCAGCAGCTAAATCTGCACAAGAGGCTCAGCCGGAGCCTGAAATACAACCTAGTGCACCCGTGAAAAGTGGTTCACAGACAACGGAAACAACCCCATCGCCTACATCGCTTCCAGAGGGACCAAGCCCAAGTTCACAATCCAGTGAGGAACTGATGTCTCCAGCATCAAGGGAACAGTTCCAGGCAGAGCCAGAAGCAGATGAAAGCCTCCAGGGAGCCTGGACGGTGGCCTGGAGCAACCCACCACCTGTCAGCTCTTCTAATCGATCCCGGTTTGTTGTAGAAAGGGGATTTTTTTACAAGGAAATTCTTTCTGGTGGGCACCAGGAGGACTGGCATCCTCAAAGACAGTTGGTAGTTCCAATTAAGTACCGGGTAAAGCTCTTAAGCTTAGCCCATGATCATCCTAGTGGACATGCTGGGGTGAACAGGACCAAAGACCATTTGGGGAGGTCATTCCACTGGGAGGGAATGGGCAAGGACATTTCTACCTATGTCCGGTCTTGTGAGGCGTGCAAAAGAGTGGGAAAACCCCAAGACCAGGTCAAAGCCCCTCTCCAGCCACTCCCCATAATTGAGGTTCCATTTCAGCGAGTAGCTGTGGATATTCTGGGTCCTTTCCTGAAAAAGAAACCCAGAGGAAAGTACATACTGACTTTCATGGATTTTGCCACCCGATGGCAGGAAGCAGTAGCTCTAAGCAAAAAGTGTGTGCCAGGCATTAACAGACATTTTTGCCAGGGTAGGTTGGCATCCTTACGGATCCTTACCCTAAGATATCCTTATGGATTTGGGAACTAATTTCCTGGCAGGGACCATAAAAAGCCTTTGGGAAGCTCATGGGGTGAACCACTTGGTTGCCACCCCTTACCACCATCAAACAAATGGCCTGGTGGAGAAGTTTAATGGAACTTTGGGGGCCATGATATGTAAATTCGTAAATGAGCACTCCAATGATTGGGACCTAATGTTGCAGCAGTTGCTTTTTGCCTACAGGGCTGTACCACATTCCAGTTTGGGCTTTTCACCATTTGAACTCGTGTATGGCTGCGAGGTTAAGGGACCTCTACAGTTGGTGAAGCAGCAATGGGAGGGATTTACGCCTTCTCCTGAAACTAACATTCTGGACTTTGTATATAACCTACAAAACACCCTCCGAGACTCTTTAGCCCTTGCTAGAGAAAACCTAAAAGATGCTCAGGAAGAGCAAAAGGCCTGGTATGATAAACATGCCAGAAAGCGTTCCTTCAAAGTAGGGGGTCTTGAAGGCGCTCCAGGCCCATAAGATGGAAGCGTCGTGAGAAGGGCCATTTACGGTCCAAGAGTGCCTGGGAGCTGTTAACTATCTCATAGTGTCCCTCACCTCAAACCTAAAGCCTAAAGTGTACCATGTTAATTCTCTAAAGCCCTTCTATTCCAGAGAGTTAAAGGTTTGTCAGTTTACAGCCCAGGGAGGAGATGACGCTGAGTGGCCTGAAGGTGTCTACTATGAAGGAAAACGTGACAGTGGCGTGGAAGAGGTGAACCTCTCCATGACTCTTGGACATATGCAGCGACAGCAGATCAAAGAGACGATGTTCTCAGCCACCCCAGAACAGACCAAACGGGCATGCCACTCCATTGACATAGGTAATGCTCGCCCAATTAGAGCCAACCTTACCGTGCGTCTCCTCAAGCCAAAACTGCTATAGAATGGGAGATCCAGGACATGCTACAAATGGGTGTAATCCGCCCCTCTGAAAGTGCATGGGCATCTCCAGTGGTTCTAGTTCCCAAATCAGATGGGGAAATACGCTTTTGTGTGGACTACTGTAAGCTAAATGCTGCAACTCGCCTACACAACCATCCAATGCCACGCACAAATGAGCTATTGGAGAAACTGGGACGTGCCAACTTCATCTCTACCTTAGACTTAACCAAGGGGTACTGGCAAGTACGGCTAGATGAATCCGCCAAGGAAAGGTCAGCCTTCATCACCCATAAGGGGCTGTATAAATTTAATGTGCTCCCTTTTGGGCTGCGAAATGAACCCATCACCTTCCAGAAATTTGTAGATAGTCTCCTAGTGGGATTGGGAGAATCTGCAGTCGCCTATCTTGATGATGTGGCCATATTTTCTGATTCATGGGCAGAACACCTGAAGCATTTCCGAAAAGTCTTCGAGCACATAAGGGAGGCAGGACTAACTGTTAAGGCTAAAAAGTGTCAAATGGGCCTAAACAGAGTGACATACCTTGGACACCAGGTGGGTCAAGGAACTATCAACCCCCTACAGGCCAAAGTGACTGCTATCCAAAAGTGGCCTGTCCCAAAGTCAAAGAAACAGGTCCAATCCTTCTTAGGCTTGGCCGGATATTATAGGCAATTTGTATCGCACTACAGCCAAATTGCTGCCCCACTGACAGACCTGACCAAAAAGAAACAGCCAAATGCAGTTCAGTGGACTGAGGAGTGTCAGAAAGCCTTTAACCAGCTTAAGGCAGCCCTTACGTCTGACCCTGTACTGAGGGCCCCGGACTTCAACTTTCGTTGTAACCACAGATGTGTCCGAGCGTGGTGTGGGAGCAGTCTTAATGCAGAAAAGACAGGATCAAAAATTCCATCCTGTCGTGTTTCTCAGGAAAAAATGGTCAGAGGGAAAGCCACTGGTGAATCACCAAAAAGAAATATTATGCCATTGGGTACACCCTGAAAAAGCTACACCCATATGTTTGGGGATGGCGTTTCCACCTGTAAACCCACCATGCTGCGCTGAAGTGGCTTCATACCATCAAGGAAAATAATAAAAAACTCCTTCGGTGAAGTTTAGCTCTCCAAAATTTTGATTTTGAAATACTACACATTTCAGGGGCTTCTAACAAATTGGCTGATGCAGTCTTCCATGAAAGTTTCCCAGAATCAGCTGATTAAAATCATCCTTGAAATGTGAAAAATAGTTTAGTTTTTTATATAATCAGTAGTATGTTTAGAGGTGCATGTGTCTTATTAACTCTGTTTTCTCCTAGAGCTCCAGGAAGAAATCACAGCCAGTGTGAAACAGGCTGTCCAGCACCGTCTGTGATTTGGGGGGCGTGTCATAAATATACACAGGGCAGCTGTACTGAATTGCCTTACCTGTAAGGGGTTAATCAGTTCAATTAACCTAGTTGGCATCTGACCAGAATGACCAATGGCGAAAGAAATACTTTCAAATCTGGGGGCGGGGGGAGGTTTTGTTTGTGCTCTCTTTGTTCCCTCTATGGACGGAGAGAGAGACCAGGCAGGAAAAACATCTCCTGAAAACATACCTGAAATGAGCATATAAGATTACAAAAATTGTAAGTAAGGGCAAGGAAATGTGTTAGATTATCTTTTGTTTTAGATTGTGAATTTTCCCTATGCTAAGAGGTAATTTCATTCCTGTTTTGTAACTGGGAAGCAGAGTCAGAGGAGAATCCTCTGTTTTTTAAATCTTTTTATTTACCCTGTAAAGTTACCTTCCATCCTGATTTTGCAGGTGTGTTTCTTTTACTTTTTTTTTTAAATAAAATTCTTCTTTTAAGAACCTGATTGATTTTCAGTGTCCTAAAAACCAAGGGGTTTGGTCTGTGCTCACATTGTAACCAATTGATTAGTATATTATTCTCAAGACTCCCCAGGAAAGGGGGTGAAGGGGCTTTAGGGAATATTTTGGGGAAATAGGGACTCCGTGGCCCTTTTTTCTGAATTTTTGTCTAAATCACTTGGTGGTGGCAGGAATACCGACCAAGGACAAAGAAAGGATTTGTGCCGTGGGGAAGTTTTAACCTAAGCCGGTAGAAATAAGTTTAGGGGGTCTTTCAGGCGGGTCCACACATCTGTACCCCAGAGTTCAGAGTGAGGAAGGAACCCTGGCAGTTTTTATGTCATTAAATAATTCTCTGCCCACCCCTGCATTTCCCGCAACTGTGAAAATTTAAATCAGGAAAAAAATGCTTAAAAATAAACATTGATATTATTGGTCAAAATGGTAAAAAAAAAAAAAAAAAAAAAAAAAGAATTGTATTAAGCCTAGTTAAAAAAATGAAGTATAACAGTTTGTTAATGCGCTTTGATCTGCTCCAGTGCAGGGCTGGCCTTACCATGAAGCGAACTGAGGTGGCCGCCTCAGGTGCCAGACTGTGTGTGTGTGGGGGGGCGCCACTAGGACCCAGAGTGTAGAAAATTCTATCTGCTGTTGGTGCATGTGTATTCTCTCTGCTCTAGATGCACAGATGGTGTAGTGCTGTGCTGGAGGAAGGAGGGCACAAGAGACATAACAGGCAGGCAGGAGAAAAGGTGAGAGGGAATAACAGAAAGCAGCAGGAGCTGCAGGGAGAGAGAGGAGGAGGAGCTTCTTATGCACCTCTCTAGCACCCCCAAGAGCCTGGACTGATTAACACCAGCTTCTCGGGGAGCTTCCTGTTTCCTGCTGCTTCCCTGAACCCACTTGAGGAGAACAGGCAGTCAACTGAAGTAGTAGGAGCCAGTTAGGCCCTTAAGACGCTGATATCTTCCCTCACTCAGGCCCTGCTACCAGCCTGCTTATTTGTCCCCTTCAATTGAGTATTGAGAGCCACTGTAGCTGGCACAGAACAGCAGTCAGGAGTGAAAGAAGAAAACGCCCCTCTGGGGCAGCATTCAGAAAAAGAAAGAAAGCAAAGGAAGCTTTTCTATCTAAGCAGGAAGGAGCTCTCCTGAGATACATAGACACAAATGTTCAATGTGAGCCTTCCGGCCCCACTGAGGATGTGAGTGGTGAGGAGATGCCTGATCTTCCAGTTAGTCAGAGTGCAGGTGACCTGGCAGCTACTGCAGCAGCCATATCTCCATCTCAAATGGATGTAACCATGCACATTCCTGAAGAAAAATGTAGATCAGAGAAGAGTGTGGTGGAGGCACAAGAAACAGCTGCTGCTGAGTTTAGTTCCTTAAGTCTAGATGATCCAGAACTATGGGCCCACTTGAGCAGTAGCCTGAGGGACTTCCTTGTACTGCATGGGCCACAGCAAGTGAAAAACTTCATGTTCCCCAAAGACAAGGAAAATAGAAGTTTCCATCCAACACATTACTGGCGTGAAATCCCCAATGGTGACAAAGTGGAGAGGCCACAGCTTATGTACTCAAAACCCCAGAATGCTGCATACTGCTTTTGTTGCAAACTCTTCCAGTCTAATGTTCCAGCCACATTGGGTTCTACAGGAACAAAGGACTGGAAAAATCAGGCTAGAAATCTGGCATGCCATGAGAAGGCAGCAAATCACCAGAGAGCATTCCATAGGTGGAAAGAGCTTGAGATGAGACTAAGGTTAAAGGCCACTGTAGATGATCAGCATCAAGAGAAGATTACATCAGAGTCTCTTTACTGGCAAAATGTTGTGAAAAGGCTCATTGCCATTGTGAGAATGTTCGCTACCCAAACCTAGCACTGCGTGGCACTTCAGATCAGCTGTATGTACCAAACAATGGAAACTTCCTTCAAATTGTGGAGCTGATGGCTGAGTTTGATGCTGTACTCCAGGAGCATCTAAGAAGAGACACCACCCAAGAAATGTACACCCACTACTACCTTGGAACAACAATTCAAAATGAGATCATACAGTTACTGGTAACAAAAGTCAAACAGAAGATTGTGGCAGATCTGAAGTCAGCAAGATATCACTCTGTTATTCTGGACTGCACACCTGACATCAGCCATATGGAACAAATGACTTTAATGGTGCGTTTTGTAACAACAGAACCTAGTGAAAATTTTCCTGCAATGGTGACTGTCAGAGAGCATTTTCTAGAATTTATTCACATTGATGATACTACAGGCTGGTATAACAAATGTGCTTCTTAAAAAGCTGGAAGATACGGGAATTGCGATAAGTGACGAGAGGTCAGGGCTGCGATAATGGTGCCAACATGAGAGGAAAGAACAGAGGAGTGCAGACACGGATCCGAGAGTTAAACCCTCGAGCTTTTTTTGTCCCATGCAGTTCTCATTCATTGAACTTGGTGGTCAGTGATGCAGCATCAGCTTCTAGTGAGGCTGCTGAATTTTGTAATGTAACTCAAAGCATCTGTGTATTTTTCTCTGCATCAACTCATCGATGGCAAATTTTGAAGCAACATCTGGGAACATCCTCTCTGACACTGAAACCACTGAGTGCCACACGATGGGAAAGTTGAGTGGAGGCGATAAAGCCTATCAAACACCAAATTGGGAAGATAGATGATGCCATAGTTGCCATTATGGAGGATAATGCTATGACAGGAACTGTTCGTGGGAGAACAGTGGCAGCGGGAAATGGAATCACCAGAAACATACATAACTTCAAATTTCTGTGTGGCTTAGTATTGTGGCATGACATACTGTTTGAAAAAAATGTTGTAAGCAAGAGACTCTAAGGTGTTGACCTTGATATATCTGGAGCAATGGAACAACTGGACAAAGCAAAGCCATACCTACAGTCTTACCGGTCAGATGAGGGATTTCAAAACGTTCTGAAGAGTGCACAGAAGTTGGCAGAGGAACTTCACACTGAAGCTATTTTCCCACCCATTCAAGAATACAAGAGTCACCGAAGAAGAAGACATTTTGATTACGAGGCACAAGATAATCCCAAAGTTGAATTCTTTAACCAGGTGCTAGATTGTGCAATACAGTCAGTTGAAGAACGTTTCATACAGCTCAAGGAACACAGCAGTATATTTGGGATGTTGTATGATATTCCAAAACTCCTCACTATACCTGAAGACCTACACCAGCAATGCAGGACACTAGAGACAGTGTTGACACATGATGACATGAGTGATTTAGGTGATGAACTGAAAGCCCTTTCAAGATACATTTCAGCAGGATCAATCCAAAGGCTGTTCTGGAATATATGTGCACAAATAAGATGACCACCCTCTTTCCAAATGTTTTTGTTGGTCTGTGCATACTTTTAACACTTCCTGTAACAGTTGCCAGTGGTGAACACAGCTTCTCCAAGCTGAAGTTAATAAAAACACATCAACGCTCCACAATGACACAGGAGAGGCTGGTCGGCCTTGCAACCATTTCAATAGAGCATAAGCTGGCCCAGACTGTGGACCTTCAGCAGGAAGCAGTTCAAATCTTTGCAACCAAGAAGGCATAGAAAGCACCACTTTGATTATTCAAATAGATAAAAATGCCAGTGTTTACTATACAGACAAGAAAAGTTACATTTGCTGTTCAGGCATTTGAAAGTTAAGTGTTACTTAAAATTTTTGAACAAGGCATTTTAAGTTGTTAGTTCTCCTTTACTGGAGTAGGTAGCAGAGCAGTACCATGAGAGGAGTAAGAACAGGAAGAAGGCAAACTGAGACCTTTCAAAGTTTTGGCCCAAGGGAGGGGATATGGGGGTGTCACTTGAGCTCCCCACCTAAGGTGCCAAAATGTTGTGGGCCGGCCCTGCGCCAGTGTCAAAGAGAACTAGATCAAAGTGCATTAATGAACTCTTAATGAGCTGCAGCAAGGCCCACAGCAGGCACATGTAAATGTTTCCATAGACAAGCCCTGTTTGTTTAGCAGAAACATTTTACTGTTAATAAATGCACATTTATGTTCACAATCAGCTGTTATTACACAAATTCTTGTTGCCATAGCTTGAAATTATCTATTTTTCACTATGACTGTGCTCTGAATTAGGCATAATTTTACTGTGACAAAATCCTATCCATAACCATTGTTACCACCCCGTGTCTCAGTTACCAATCTGTCCTTACTTCACAGGGTGCATGCAAGGATAAAATCCACGGATGATTGTCAGGCATCCAATGTGAGGACTATATAAGCCCTAAGACAGGTAAGCACAGGCCCAGTTCTGCTGGCATAAACCCCTTTGACTTCAGGCAGGTGCATCCTGCGGAAGACTCAGGGTATGTCTACACTAGAAACGCTACCGCAACACAGCTGCAGCGCAGTAATGTAGACACTAAGTACAGCGATGGAAGATGTTCTTCTGTCACTGTAGAACATCCATGTCCCCGAGAGGCACTGACTATGTCAGTGGACGAATTCTTCTGTCAATATAGTGCTGTCTATGCCGGGACTTAGGTGAGCTTAACTGTTTCTCAGGGTGAATTTTTCATACCCCTGAGCAACATACGTAAGTCAACCTAACTTTCTACTGTAGACCAGCCCTCACTGAGGAATGGTTTCCTCTCCATGACATAAACAGGCCCTGAGTGCTAATGTATGGCTCTCTGTCAGGGGGAAGTGACTCTGTCCACAGACAGCCCACCCCAAGCTCGTCCTCTCCGAGGACTAGACCATGCGCCGAGGAAACACAAGGCAGAGCCTGCCTGAGATCCCCAAGACATTTGACTCATACTTGTGTTCTGGGCTCCAAGGGGAGTCGCTACGGGGAGGTGGAGGTAGGTGATTGGAACGGCTGGGCCATAGGGGTGGCCAGGGAGACAGTGAGGGGGAATGGGGAGTTCAGTTTCAAGCCCGAGGAGGGATCTGGACAGTGGGGCTGTACCGAGGGCAGTACTGGGCTCTCAGCTCCCCGCACACCCCTCTGGCGTTGAATGAGAGCCCAGGGGAGATCGGGGTGCATCTGGACTATGACTGAGGGGAGGTGACATTTTACAACGCAGACACCGAGGTCAGATCTTCAACTTTCAAGCTTCGTTTGCTGGGAAAATCTTCCCTTCCCTCTAGCTCACATCTCCAGGGACCGGTATCTTGTTGAGAAGAGGGGTCAGAGCTTTCCCTGATTGCACATAACGAAAACCTGCTTACTATGCAAGGCAGTTATCCCATTGGGAGTTAGGCGCCTAAACACCTTGGAGAAGCTGGGCCTCCATCACCCGTGACATAAGTGAAGAGGATCCAGGAAGAAAACAAAAGGGCCTTGTGGTTAATAGAGGGCAAGCGGTGAGATCTGATTTCAATTCCTGGCTCGGTCACAGACTCTCTGTATATAAGAACATAAGAACAGCCAGACTGGGTCAGACCAAAGGTCCATCTATCTCAGTATCCTGTCTTCCGACAGTGGCCAATGCCAGGTGCTTCAGAGAGAATATCTGAATGGGCAATCACCAAGTGATCCATCCCCTGTCACCCATTCCCAGCTTCTGGAAAACATAGGCTAGGGACACCATCCCTGCCCATCCTAACTAATAGCCATTGGCGGGACTTCTCCTCCATTACCTTATCTAGTTCTTTTTTGAGCCCTGTTATAGTCTTGGCCTTTACAACATTCTCTGGCAAAGAGTTCCGTAGGTTGACTGTGCATTGTGTGAAGAAATACTTCCTTTTGTTTGTTTTAAACCTGCTGCCTATTAATTTCATTAGGTGACCCCTAGTTCTTGTGTTATGAGAAGTAAATAACACTTCCTTATTTACTTTCTCCACACCCAGCATAATTTTACAGACCTCTATCATGTCCCCTCTTAGTCGTCTTTTTTCCAAGCTGAAAAGTCGTACTCTTATTAATCTCTCCTCATACGAAAGCGGTTCCATACCCCAATCATTTTTGTTGCCCTTTTCTGTACCTTTTCCAAATCCAATATATCTTTTTTGAGAGGGGACAACCACATCTGCATGCAGTATTCAAGATGTGGGTGAACCATGGATTTATAGAGAGGCAATATGATATTTTCTGTCTTCTTATCTATCCCCTTCCGAATGCGCAATCTTTGAGCAAGTCCCCTGAGGTAAAGATTTCAAACATGCCTAAGACTCAGACCTCAGAGGTATTTAGGCTCCTAACTCGCATGATTTCAATGGAAGTTAGGAGCCTAAATACCTTTGACGATCTGGGTCTAAGTGACNAGCTCACATCTCCAGGGACCGGTATCTTGTTGAGAAGAGGGGTCAGAGCTTTCCCTGATTGCACATAACGAAAACCTGCTTACTATGCAAGGCAGTTATCCCATTGGGAGTTAGGCGCCTAAACACCTTGGAGAAGCTGGGCCTCCATCACCCGTGACATAAGTGAAGAGGATCCAGGAAGAAAACAAAAGGGCCTTGTGGTTAATAGAGGGCAAGCGGTGAGATCTGATTTCAATTCCTGGCTCGGTCACAGACTCTCTGTATATAAGAACATAAGAACAGCCAGACTGGGTCAGACCAAAGGTCCATCTATCTCAGTATCCTGTCTTCCGACAGTGGCCAATGCCAGGTGCTTCAGAGAGAATATCTGAATGGGCAATCACCAAGTGATCCATCCCCTGTCACCCATTCCCAGCTTCTGGAAAACATAGGCTAGGGACACCATCCCTGCCCATCCTAACTAATAGCCATTGGCGGGACTTCTCCTCCATTACCTTATCTAGTTCTTTTTTGAGCCCTGTTATAGTCTTGGCCTTTACAACATTCTCTGGCAAAGAGTTCCGTAGGTTGACTGTGCATTGTGTGAAGAAATACTTCCTTTTGTTTGTTTTAAACCTGCTGCCTATTAATTTCATTAGGTGACCCCTAGTTCTTGTGTTATGAGAAGTAAATAACACTTCCTTATTTACTTTCTCCACACCCAGCATAATTTTACAGACCTCTATCATGTCCCCTCTTAGTCGTCTTTTTTCCAAGCTGAAAAGTCGTACTCTTATTAATCTCTCCTCATACGAAAGCGGTTCCATACCCCAATCATTTTTGTTGCCCTTTTCTGTACCTTTTCCAAATCCAATATATCTTTTTTGAGAGGGGACAACCACATCTGCATGCAGTATTCAAGATGTGGGTGAACCATGGATTTATAGAGAGGCAATATGATATTTTCTGTCTTCTTATCTATCCCCTTCCGAATGCGCAATCTTTGAGCAAGTCCCCTGAGGTAAAGATTTCAAACATGCCTAAGACTCAGACCTCAGAGGTATTTAGGCTCCTAACTCGCATGATTTCAATGGAAGTTAGGAGCCTAAATACCTTTGACGATCTGGGTCTAAGTGACTTAGGAGATATTGATGTTCAGCCAGACCAGATCGGCACCTAACTCCCATTGAAATCCACAGACTTTAGGAGTCTAAATACCCTTGAAGATCTGGCCCTTAATCTCTCTGTGATACGATCTCCCATGTAAAAAGAGGGGATCAGGATCCTTACTTTCTGTTTGGTCTATTTACACTGGGAGCTCTTCAGGGTAGAGACTTTCTCACAGTGCATGCATGCAGCTCTCAGCACAATGGCCTCACAATCTCCGTTAGGATGCCAAGGTTCTGCTCTAATACAAAGACCATGACACTGGCAGGGTTTTCCGCAGCTGGACGGGGGGTGGCTGCTGATCCTCCAGTCACAGGAGCTGCACCAACCTGGGGGATGGCGGGGGGAAACGGCAGCAGGAGCTGTGGCCAGTGGGATGAAGACAGGCTCACCTACCCTCACCCCTGCCCCGCCCAAGCTGGCAGAACCAGCAGCGCCATGAGAGAAGATGCTCTCCCCGTCCCAGGCATTACACAAAATAATTCTTTATTGAAGATTTGTCCAAAACCCTGAAGCTGAGAGTAACAAAACTGAGGCCTGTTCCTGGGGAGGGCGAACCTCAGCATCTCTCTTCAGAGCCCCCCTGCCCCGGAGAAGGTGAGGCCCTTTGCCTGGTGTCACAGTCCTCTTGGCCCACAGAGAGTCTGCGCTCTACTGACTGTGGTGTGGGAGGCTGCGCATGTCTGCGGGGGTTTGCCTCCCTGTCCCCATACTCTCAGTGCCTGGGCAGGATTTCAGATCTGCCGCTACAGTCTCCCGCCATGGTTCAGTCATTATCCCCGCCCCTCTGCTAAGTGCTTTATGTGCCACTCTCAGCAGAGTCCAGCTGGAAGGCAGGATCCTGCTGGGATCATCTGTGACGACATCCCCCGTGGCTCAGCCCCCAAGCGCTGGTCAGACCCGGATCCCACTCGGTGTGGCCTGTTACTCGGTGGAGGCTGTGATGGGGTACACTGGCCGTTCCGCCTTCTCCATCTTGCAATGGCTCAGTGCAGGGATCTCCAGCTGCTCTGTGGCAAGTGGGCACGGTGCATCCGGGTGGTCCTCGGTCGGTGTCTCCTCAGCGAGGGTGGGGAGCGGGGATGACGCATCCTGGTGGCCGGGTTCTGGCATTTCCGGCGTGGGCTGGGCTGGGCTGGCAGCCACCTCGGGATGGCTCTTGCTCTTGTGCGCGGTGACGTTGTCCTTCTTCTCAAACTTCTTGCCGCAGATGTCGCAGGAGAACTGGTAGAAGGAATCAGCGTCGTGCTTCTTCATGTGCCAGTTGAGGGAGGCCTTCTGACGGCAGGTGAAGCCGCAGATCACACACCTGTGGGTGGGGAAGGGGATCAAGAGGAGAGTGTGGAGAAAGCGGGGCAGGGAATCAGAGCGAGAGGAAGCTCAGAGAGGGATGCACAGAGGATACAGGAACACAGGAATTGCCAGGTTGGATCAGACTCAAGGCCCATCTGGCCCATTATCCTGTCTCTGACAGCTCAGCACAAGATGCTTCAGAGGAAGGTGTAAGAACCTCGCAGTGGCTAATGTGGGCTAATCTGGCCCAGACGTTAGGTCTGGTCCCGGGCTCTAATGGTTAGAGAACTGCCTTAAAACCTAATCTCCTTTCCAAAATTGCTATTGCTCATTATGGTCATTCTCAATATTCTTGTTTCCACATAAATGTCCAATCCCTTTTTGGAAACTCACTAAATCTTTGTATCAAAGGGTANTTGCCATGGTTCAGTCATTATCCCCGCCCCTCTGCTAAGTGCTTTATGTCCCACTCTCAGCAGAGTCCAGCTGGAAGGCAGGATCCTGCTGGGATCATCTGTGACGACATCCCCCGTGGCTCAGCCCCCAAGCGCTGGTCAGACCCGGATCCCACTCGGTGTGGCCTGTTACTCGGCGGAGGCTGCGATGGGGGGCACCGGCCCTTCCGCCTTCTCCATCTTGCAATGACTCAGTGCAGGGATCTCCAGCTGCTCTGTGGCAAGTGGGCACGGTGCATCCGGGTGGTCCTCGGTCGGTGTCTCCTCAGCGAGGGTGGGGAGCGGGGATGGTGCATCCTGGTGGCCGGGTTCTGGCATTTCCGGCGTGGGCTGGGCCGGGCCAGCAGCCACCTCGGGATGGCTCTTGCTCTTGTGCGCGGTGACGTTGTCCTTCTTCTCAAACTTCTTGCCGCAGATGTCGCAGGAGAACTGGTAGAAGGAATCAGCGTCATGCTTCTTCATGTGCCAGTTGAGGGAGGCCTTCTGACGGCAGGTGAAGCCGCAGATCTCACACCTGTGGGTGGGGAAGGGGATCAAGAGGAGAGTGTGGAGAAAGCGGGGCAGGGAATCAGAGCGAGAGGAAGCTCAGAGAGGGATGCACAGAGGATACAGGAACACAGGAATTGCCAGACTGGATCAGACTCAAGGCCCATCTGGCCCATTATCCTGTCTCTGACAGCTCAGCACAAGATGCTTCAGAGGAAGGTGTAAGAACCTCGCAGTGGCTAATGTGGGCTAATCTGGCCCACACGTTAGGTCTGGTCCCGGGCTCTAATGGTTAGAGAACTGGTTTAAAACCTAATCTTCCTTCCAAAATTGCTATTGCTCATTATGGTCATTCTCAATATTCTTGTTTCCACATAAATGTCCAATCCCTTTTTGTAAAAAGCGACAAAGAGTCCTCTGGCACCTTATAGACTAACAGAAGTATTGGAGCATAAGCTTTCGTGGGTGAATACCCGATTCGTCAGACGTGCGATGGCAATGAGTTCAACAGGCTAATTCAGTACTCCCCAAACTTTTGAGGATCGTGCCCTCCCTTACGCCTGTCTGCGCACCGCCATGTACTCCCTGGAGCCCGGGTTGGAGTGGTGCTGAAGCTTGGGGAGGGGGGGAAGTGGCGTGGACAACAGAAGGGGGCCGAGGCTGGGGGTGGGGCTGGGAGCAGGGCTGTGGCCAAGGGTTGAGGTTGGGGACAGGTCCGGGAGCGGACCCGCAGTTGAGCTGCGGTGGGGGCCAGCACCCGGGCCTGCAGCCAGGTGCGGCTCTGCTCCTGGCCTCGCCCCCAGCCTTGGAGACTGATGCGGGGCGGGGAGCCGGGGACGTGGCTGGGGGCGGGACTGAAGCAGAGCTGGAGGCAGGAGTTGGGGCTGGCCTGGGCCCTGCTGTGCCCTCCCGGACATTTCTCCACGCCTCCCTAGGGGGGCACGCCCCACACTTTGGGGACCTCTGATCTACAAGTATCTAATGGGTGTATACATCAAGGGGGAGAGGCCTCGTCTTAGGTGTCGTTAGGAAGAGGGCGGGCAGCCCTAGGGACTGTATCCTCCAGAACTGGATCGATGGCACCTAATCAGCCATTTCCACCTTTGGCTTCTCAGTGCTGCGATTCTTAGGGACACAGAGGAAGAGACCCCAAGTCACAGAGCGAGCCAGCTGGGTTTGCTACTTACTGTATGGGTTTCTCCCCTGTGTGGATGCGTCTGTGGATGATCAAGTTGCTGCTGGTGCGGAAGGGGCGGGCGCAGTACTCACAGATGTAATCCCGTTTGTCTGCAGGGGGAAGGAGAGCGGGTTACTGGCTGCACTGGCCAGCGGGATGTAGGGCAGGGCATTTTACCCAGGCGGAAGCAAAGGTAGGGATGAGAGAAGGGTAGTAGGTCCAGGGGGCGAAAAGCAGGGGGTAGTAGAGCAGATATTGGTAGTGAGTCCAGGGCTGGAATGACAGTGGGACCTGCAGGTTGGGATTGAGGGGCACTGGCAGAATTGTGTGATTTTGGGGCTAGAATTGTGGGGCATTTGACAGATGATTGTGTAGGAGCCCAGGGCTGGGACTGAAGGGGAGCTGTGGGGCTGGATTGACGGGCATGGCAGAGGACTGCGCGTGTGTGTAGGAGCCTAGGGCTGGGACTGAAGAGGAGCTGTGGGGCTGGATTGAGCGGCCCTGGCAGAGGGGTGTGTGTGTGTGTAAGGAGCCTAGGGCTGGGACTGAAGGGGAGCTGTGGGGCTGGATTAATGGGCATAGCAGAGGGCTGCGCGTGTGTGTAGGAGCCTAGGGCTGGGACTGAAGAGGAGCTGTGGGGCTGGATTGAGGGGCATTTGGCAGGGGTTCGTGTGTGTTTAGGAGCCATGAGCTGGGACTGCGGATCCGGATTGAGGGGCCCTCAGAGAGCTGTGTGTGTGCTGAGATGAGGGGGAGCCCAGCACTGTAGAAGGCAGGTGCTTTGAGGCTTTAGCCCCTGTGCTCAGGCACACTGACCGCTGTGCAGCTTCTCGTGCTCCTTCAGGTGTTTCTTGAAGTTGAAGGACTTGCCGCAGCTGGGCTCGGAGCAGGTGAAGGTCTTCTGGTGCACGTGCTGGTATTTCTTGTGGTGCTGCCGTTTGGGGGTGGGAGGGAAACAGAGGGTAGGGTCAGGTGCCGCCCAGAGACCCTGCAGTCCATCCTCCCTGGTTCATACCTAACTGAGCGCCCTCCCACAGAACTGGGAGTCAGAGGGAATGCTTGATTTGGCTTTGGGGCTGGATCAGCAGCTTCAAAACAGGGGGGCTGCCTGGTGCCACTCGGCTCTCTCTATGGGATGGCAGAGGGAAGCCATATCTCTATGGCCCATTCCGCCCCCAGCCTTTCTGTGGAGGCTGCAACAAAGGCGGCCAACTGGATCATGTTCCAAAGTCGACTGCAATCAGTGGGAATCTCACTATGGATGTCGATCGGCTCTAGGTTGGGGCCTTAGCCCTGATATAGAATCTTGTCCTGCTGGGAACTGAGGACACACAGACTCATTTCACTGAACAGCCAGTCAGATGGGAGCGACTGGGGCATATGTGACAGCTCCCACTTGGGCCAGGGATTGAAACTGGGATGTCCAGAATTAAAAGCATGAGTAGCTACAGCTTGAACTATGGTAAAACCATCGCAGACTCATATTCTCTGTGGATCAGGCACAGAGAGGGACCTGTAACATACATTCACCGGCGGGTCACACTGAACTGATTGTCAAGCTCACAGCTGGGCTGATACCAGGACCATAATGGTATTAGGCCATGTATCCCAACGGGGACCAGGCGGTGCCTGGGGGTGGGTCAGGTGTCCCTCCCCCCAGGTCACCGTGTCACTCACGTTCAGGTACTGGCGGTTGGAGAAGATCTTGCCGCAGCCCTCAAAGTCGCACAGGAGCATCTCGCGCTTGGTTGCCTTCCTGCAGAGAGGAGGGGGTGAGGATCTCGCAGGTTATTCATGGAGCCAGGATGCAGTTCAGCAACCCCTTGGTTCTCAAACCCTCCCTTGTGGACCTTCCCTCTGTCCTCTCCTCTCCATCTCCCTGCTGCAGGGGCAAGAGACATGTCCTCTGCAGCCACCTCCCTGGATCTTTCCCTGCTCATCAGCTGCCTTCGTCACCTCTCCTCTGTGGCTTGTGATGTCTGGATAAAGCCCCCTTCATCTCCCTGCCTCACCGGCTCTCCATCTCCTTTCCAACCTCTTTTCTCCCAGCTGTGCCCATCTGCTCTGGTCTCTTGGTTAGCGGTGTAAAGTATTGGGGATGGGGTGGTGGACAGATTGGACAAAGCACACCATTAGCAACGGGGAAGGTGTGTGGGTTGGGGTGCTAAGGGGTGGGTCGCACGCCCTGTGGAAGACACCAACTGATGGGTGCGGTGGGGATGCAAGAAACGCCAGGGAGTATCACTAGGCTGTGAGCGTATGCAGGGACCGAGAGGGGTACTTGCAAGGGGGAATGGACAGACCAAATGGCAAGAGGATTGCCCATCATGGGGCCATTGAAAAGTACGGTAGGTAACGGGCTGTGGGAAGCAGCCCCTGGTGTGTGGCTCTGGGCTAATGGGGCTTTTCCTCACCTCTAAGTCCAACTGGAATGGCGCTGCCACCCCCACCAAGAGGCCAATCCAGACAGAGAGGGAGATCCCGCCCCTCCCCAACTACTCCCCTTCGCAGGAGGCACCACCAGTCGCTCAGTGGAGTGGGGAGTCCAGCCGTGGGGAGCAGGGATACGAGGGACTGGTCTGCAGCCCAGCTCTGCTACCATAAGGGCTCTAGGGCAGGGCAGCCAGCAGAGTCATGGCCAGGGTTCCAGGCCAGGTTCCTACCTGATTCTTTTGGGGCCGATCTGGGCCACATCCTTGTTGCTCGGCTGTCCCCGCTTCTTGCGGCTGCAAAGGAAGAAACACATTGATTGAGTGGTCCCAGAGAGGGGCGTGTCTCTCCTCCTCCTTTCTCCCCATGCCGTCTCCCTTTCCCCTGGCCTGTTTTTTCCTTTTCTGTACACCCTTCCCCATCTCCACCACGAACATCTCCCTCATCCCCTCACTGCGAGAAGGCATAGGAGATTAGGGCTGCCTGTCCTTCTCTGGGGCAGGGATCTCCAGCTACCAGCCTCCTACAGGATGGGCTTCTGGTGCCAGGTCTCACATAGCTGGCAGAATCCAAGGGTGCCCAATAGCACCTTCTCAGGACTCATGTGGCCTCAGCACAGGAAGATGAAGGGTCCCAAGTCCTTTTTCTAGCAAGCACCAGATGAGGGTTGGAAAGGGATCCAGAGCATTCAGCCAGCTCAATGCCCTTCAGAGAGACATCAGGAGTCTTTCCCCCTTTATTCACCTCAGACACCCAAGTCCTCCCTATGAGATCAGACTTCCCGCTAAAGCTCCAGATTGCCCCAAATGAGAGCATCCCTGGGCACCCAGGGAAGTCCAGTCAATCCTGCCAAAAAGCCACAGAGCCTGTGGCCCTGAGTGACAGAGTTTCATTCCAAGCACCTCCGAATCCAAGAGGGCAGGATGACTCTGGTCTGCCCTGGATCTCAAGGACCCAAAGCAATCCCTGGTAAAAGGAGAATTCAGTGTGGTCACACTAAGATTGCTCTGATATCTTCCTGGACCTCCAAGTCTCACTGACACCCACATGGACATAGTGATGCCCCCCAGGCACTGGGAAGAGCTCAAGTTTGGCCCAGCACTACAAATTGCATGTCTTGAAGGTCAGGTTGGTGTAGAGGCCAGAGCTCAGACCCTCAAAGATCTTTAAATGCCTAAGTCCCATTGAAATCAATGGGAGATAGGCACCTAAATATCTTTGAGGATGTTTCCCTGGACCAGTAGGCTTTAGTTGTAGGCTGGGTACACAGCCCTATCTTTCTGAAAAAGGGTACCCCTGCCGAAAGGGTACAGGACTTTTTCTCCAGCTTACCCCAGGCTGCTGGAGTCACTAGGGTTCAAAAGTTAAAGCTTTACACAGTAGAACCTCAAAGTTACGAACACCTCGGGAACGGAGGTTGTACGTAACTCTGAAATGTTCGTAACTCTGAACAAAATGTTGTAAACTTTTTAAAGAACCATAAGTGAACATTGATTTAATGCAGCTTTGAAACTTGCTTTCCATTTATATTTTTTAACAGTTTACGTTTAACACAGCACTGTACTGTATTTCCTTTTTTTTGGGTCTCTACTGCAGTCTGATTGCGTACTTCCAGTTCCAAATGAGGTGACTGGTCAGTTCATAACTCTGGTGTTCATAACTTTGAGGTTCTACTGTAACTATAAAAAGACAAAGTGAGCATCATGAAACAGTATATAAATTGCTTTAAATCAAATTTTCAGGCAGCATTTTTCGTACTTTGCCTTTCTGTAAATTTTCATTGGCTTTTTTTTTGTTGGTTTGTGTGTATGTATGATGAAATGGATGTTTATTGACATTAAACAATAAAAATCTAATCTTTCCAAACCTAAATATACAGCAGGCATGCTAGATACAGCTGAGCTCAATGCTTTCCTGCCCCATGAGAGGCTCCAAGACTCACCAGATAGCAAGCTAGCAGAGGACAACTTGCACAATGTTACAATCATTGGGTCTCTGTTGTCATAGTGATAGCACATTTCCATATAAGTAACCTGTTTGTCTGGCATACAAAAGCTATTACACACCGCAAGATCCTACATGTGTGTGTCTAACATGGCAAGGAAAAAGAAATTGTACAACACTATATATAGAAATAGCATGTGTTCATACATTTAAGAGACTACATTGGAACACAGTTGCACAAGAGGGCAGAGTTAAGGTTACATGTGCAGCCTTTAACATTTGCCTGACTTGTGAGCACTCGTGGTCATGGATTTCCAGAGGCAATGAGCACAGCCTGCTCCCCTGAATTTCAACTAGAATCTCAAGTGCTCAGTGCTTCTGAAAATTAGGCCTTAGTGGTCAGTTTTTCAAGAGGACTCAGTAGCTTCCGAGCCCCTGATGAACATTTTGAACATTGGCCATAACCGTGCAACCAATACCATTCTCCTAATGGCTTTTTTGGTATCAAATTTCCCAATTTTTAATTAAAGAAAAAGATGAACAAAACAATAAGACCGAAGGAGAAAGCATCACTCTAGAATTTCAAAGCTCTGACCGTTTGTAATAGAGATGTAAACAGAAAATTTAAGACCTACAATGCAGTGTGGACGTATTTGGTAAGACACCCCCTGAATGCGGTCATCCTAGGGTTCCAAGGCACTACGGTAATACAAATAATAATGAAATGATAATAAAACTTGACTAGGTCAGTAGAACCAAGCTGCTCTTGAATAAGTCCATCGTTTGTATGATAAAAATATAGAGCATTAAAAACCTTTAGAAAAATCCACTCTGGTCATTAAATAAGAGGGAAAATTATTTTATTTCTGTACTGTTTGACAGTTATCTTAAATACCTACTCCTCACCGCACAAAATAACTACAGGTTGCCATCATTTACAGTGTGAATAAATACAATTATCCTATGTTACAAACATGATTAAATTTTATTATTTACCAACAATAAAAAGTCTTTAAATACACTGTATTGCAAAAAGGTATAATACAGTTAAGAAAAAAGGATGCAGTCGTAATCACATTAATCTAATATTTTTAAACATAGAGAAAGTTTGGTCACATACACCTAAGTTTCAGAGTGGTAGCCATGTTAGTCTGCATCAGCAAAAAGAATGAGGAGTACTTGTGGCACTTTAGAGACTAACAAATTTATTTGAGCATAAGCTTTCGTGGGCTAAAACCCACTTCATCGGATGCATGAAGTGGAAAATACAGTAGGAAGATATATATACACACAGAGAACATGAAAAAATGAGTGTTGCCATACTAACTATAACAAGAGTAATCAATTAAGGTGGGCTATTATCAGCAGGAGAAAAAAACTTTTGTAGTGAAAATCAGGATGGCCCATTTCCAACAGTTGACAAGAAGGTGTGAGTAACAGTGTGGTGGTGGTGGGGAAATTAGCATGGGGAAATAGTTTTTACCTTGTGTAATGACCCATCCACTCCCAGGCTTTATTCAAGCCTAATATAATGGTGTCCAGTTTGCAGATTAATTCCAATTCTGCGGTTTCTCGTTGGAGTCTGTTTTTGAAGTTTTTTTGTTGGAGTATTGCGACTTTGAGGTATGTTATTGAGTGACCAGGGAGGTTGAAGTGTTCTCCGACTGGTTTTTGGATGTTATAATTCTTGATGTCTGATTTGCGTCCATTTATTCTTTTGCGTAGAGACTGTTCGGTTTGGCCAATGTACATGGCAGAGGGGCATTGCTGGCACATGATGGCATATATCACATTGCTAGATGTGCAGGTGAACGAGCCTCTGATAGTGTGGCTGATGTGATTAGGTCCTATGATGGTGTCACCATCAGCCACACTATCAGAGGCTCGTTCACCTGCACATCTAGCAATGTGATATATGCCATCATGTGCCAGCAATGCCCCTCTGCCATGTACATTGGCCAAACCGAACAGTCTCTACGCAAAAGAATAAATGGACGCAAATCAGACATCAAGAATTATAACATCCAAAAACCAGTCGGAGAACACTTCAACCTCCCTGGTCACTCAATAACATACCTCAAAGTCGCAATACTCCAACAAAAAAACTTCAAAAACAGACTCCAACGAGAAACCGCAGAATTGGAATTAATCTGCAAACTGGACACCATTATATTAGGCTTGAATAAAGCCTGGGAGTGGATGGGTCATTACACAAGGTAAAAACTATTTCCCCATGCTAATTTCCCCACCACCACCACACTGTTACTCACACCTTCTTGTCAACTGTTGGAAATGGGCCATCCTGATTTTCACTACAAAAGTTTTTTTCTCCTGCTGATAATAGCCCACCTTAATTGATTACTCTTGTTATAGTTAGTATGGCAACACTCATTTTTTCATGTTCTCTGTGTGTATATATATCTTCCTACTGTATTTTCCACTTCATGCATCCGATGAAGTGGGTTTTAGCCCACGAAAGCTTATGCTCAAATAAATTTGTTAGTCTCTAAAGTGCCACAAGTACTCCTCATTCTTTTTGCTGATGCAGACTAACATGGCTACCACTCTGAAACTTAGGTGTATGTGACCAAACTTTCTCTATGTTTAAAAATATTAGATTAATGTGATTACGACTGCATCCTTTTTTCTTAACTGTATTATACCTTTTTGCAATACAGTGTATTTAAAGANAAGCGCAAATTAAATATATAATTTACCATTATTTTCTGCTGTGCTTTGATTAATGCCTCCAGAACTTGTTCTCTACTGGTAGCAAATTGTTACTTAGTTTCAGCAGCCCCTGTAAAAGAGACATTAATAGACTTTCAGTATAGAATTGAAGTCACAAAAACATCTAGAAATGAAAAAGGCAGAAGAGCCGTGACCGTGCATGTTAATACTTACTTGGTATGTGTTTGGGTGTATATTTTGGGGCTTCTTTCTCCCATAACCGCCACAAAAAAATATCATCGTGAAGAGATAGTTGAGGATGGAAGACTGTTCACACTTAATTCAGCTAATTCCAAAGGAAATGCTTTTACACCTCCCTATGTAATAAAAACATTAGAACGTCTGGAAAGACAGAGTTAGGGTCTATAATTAATTCCCTGGTGTTATGTAAGGCGGCAGTTCAACAAGAGACTTAAGCATATGCTTCTTTTTAAGCATATGAGTAAGCCCATTTACTTCTATTGGACTATCCATGTGTTTAAACACAGGCACCATTATCAGCCCTTGTGAATTTATTGAGAGTCTTGTGCTATTTAGTGTTTTTCTTAAAGCCCCAGCTCCCGGAGTCAAGTGAGCACAGGACAATTTTAGCTTTTATTTAGATAAAATGTAAGTTTCTAGCCTTCATGCTTGGAAAAACAAACATTGAAAATGTGTCCTGAGTGCGACCTAAAGGCTCAGAAACTAGAAGACAAATTTAAAGAACCTATAATTTATTATTAGAAAAATCCAAAACAATTCAAAACAAAAAATACCCCATATCAAATACTCATGATTTTTGAGATGTGACTCATTACTTCTGTACACTTGAGATCGGCAGTACTGACTTCTAAATACCTTGGTGACTTTGGAGCCTAATCATTCACTAAGGACCTGACCCAACTCCCAGTGCTTTACTGTGAGTCATTCCTCTCACCTCAATGAAGGTTGCATTAGGCTCAGTCACCCAAAGCAATTTCCAACACTCACTCAATTTTACTTGGCTTCCTTGGATCTTCAGAGATTAACTCAACTATCAACATCAGAAGCTAGCATTGAAATCAACAGATCTTCTCAGCAATGAGCAAATTTTCAGCATCATTTATCTAGACATTTAATAACAGAGGGCTCTTCAATCTAACTAACAAAATCCAAAAGCTGGAAATTAAAGCTAGACAAATTCAGATTATTAATAAGGCACATTTTTAACAATGAGGGTAATTAATCCTTGGAACAACTTGCCAAGGGTTGTGGTGTATTCTCCATCACTGGCAATCTTTAAATCAAGATTGGATGTTTTTCTAAAAGATCTGCTGTAGTGCACACAAGAATTAATTCAGGGAAGTCCAATGGCCAGCATTATGCAAGAGGTCAGACTAGATGATCACAATGGTCCCTTCTGGCCTTATAATCTAAGAAACAATACGCTAATGCATACATTATTTTCTGCATAAAAGTATTACAGATTCACACTAGCAGCTTCAGTGCAGAGAACCAGACACTTCACTGCTGAATATTTATCATCCTTCTGTGACAAAACCCTATGAAAACTACAGCATTAGTTTACTCCTGGGGGAATTCTGAGCCACTGCGCAAGTGCAGAATTAATGCCCCCCCCCCCCCCATAGAATAATTGATTCTGACTGGGAGGCGAAGGGAAGCTGCAATTACACCTTTCATCCATCGGGGCTGACGTGATGCCAGAAGAGGGCAACTAGCTCACGGGTCAGAGCAACTAGCCACAGAGAGGGAGGGGACAGAGGCTGCCTTTCTCACAGTGCCCTGCCACGTGAGGAGGCACAGGATTGGAGTGGGGCAGAGCAGGGCACACGGTGCTGCTGGGGGGGGCAGGGGCGGCTCTAGCTTTTTTGCCACCCCAAGCACGGCAGGCAGGCTGCCTTCGGCGGCATGCCTGTGGGAGGGACCGGCAGACCTCCCACAGGCATGCAGCCGAAAGCCGCCTGACTGCTGCCCTCGCAGGGCACCCCCCGTGGCTTGCCGCCCCAGAGCGCTGGTGCCTGGAGCCGCCGCTGGGGTGGGGGTCACACAGACTGAGGTTCCGAAGGGATAGTGGGGGGGACAGACTGGGGTGGGAGCACAGGAGCTAGTGGGGTAACAACTTTGAGCCCAGGGCTGAATAGGAGTGAGGGTGCAGGGTCACATGGAGACGGGGGGGGTGGGGGGAGGGGTGGGGAAGGGTGCAGGGACACATGGGGACATGTGCAGAAATGCATGGCTGAATGGGGAGTGGGGATGCAGGGACATATGGGGACAGAGGCAGATGTGCCTGACTGAACGGGAGAGGCATGGGGGCAGGTGCCCCAACAATTCTGCACCCCCCAAAAAAACCTGTTCCATACTTCTCCCACCCACATCCAGCAACCCTACAGGTTCACTTCCAGGCTCCTTCCCAGCAATTACTTCTCTCTCCCTCAGCTCCTTCATTACCCCTGACATTCCCAAGCCTTTGGGCTGCTTCTCAAGGGTGTGGGAAATACATTTCTGTATTGTAGTTTAAATGAATTATTATCAAAGTTCTGTATTAATATGCCCGGTAAAGAATGTATTTGTCAAAAAACATTTCCTGAATCTTTTTGTTGTTGTTGTCTGTATTGTTACAGACGTACTTGCTGACAGGTATTTGAAATAGATTACCAAAATAATTGAAACTGGCGTGATTATATTGTATTATTTTGAAAAATAAAATATACAGAATTTTAAAATATTGTGCACAGAATTTGTAATATTTTGGCACAAAATTCCCCCAGGATTAACTACTTACACACTGAAGCCCTATTTAGCCATTCGTCTCTTCCCTGGTGAGCAGGATACTGCATAACACTATAGCCACTTTGTACCACTTAGGCAACACAAAGAGGCCATGTTCTGGCCCAACATGGCCAGAGGAGAAATCCCTTTGTGCCAGTGGAACTCTCTCCAGGCAGAGATGGCTCCTGTGGAACCCTCCCTGCACTCTCTGGTGCTGTGCGGGGAGCTCTGATATATCAATCCTCCATTGATGTTAGGGATATTATGCCAGTGGTATAAGTTAGAGCAGTTGAGGAGCAGAGGGCAGATGGTGCAGGATCAGGGAGCTGCAACTGGTTCCCTGACAGCTCCACCTGCATTGAATTGAGATGTGACATGGGCAAACTTCAGCCCTACTATATTCTCTCTCTCTACCTAGACTCTAGTGTGCTTGTCTCCCTTGCTGTCCCCTAGTTCCATCACTGGCTCCATTGCCATTGAAGTAAATGGAAAGAATCTCTATTAATGTCAATGGGCTTTGCTCAGGTCCTCACGTGGCTCCCATCATAGCGGCTAAGCATCCTCCGTGAGCAGCACTGGCTAGGTATACAGAAGCATTCTTCCATCAACCTGGCTGCATCTAATCAGGGGCTAGGTCGGCATAGCTATGGCGCTTAGGGATGAGACATTTTTCACACTCCTGAGTAATGTAGCCATGTCGATCTACATTTTAAGTTTAGAGCAGGCCTGAGACACCCAGCGTGGTGAGGAAGACAGCTCTGCGCTGGGAATTGGCTGCGGTTTGGTCTGGCTGCTATTGCCAGGGGTCTGTAGTTACAGAGCACAGGACAGCCCCATGCACGCCCTCGGGCCTCTAGGTTAGCCAGCATTCGAAAGCTCTGGGGTTGGGAAATGCAGTCTCTTCTCAGATGGACCCAGAGCCACTTGGATGATCGAGCTGAGGTAGACAAACTGATCTCAACCCCTTCCTTCTCATTCACCCACTTCTTGCCTTCCTTTCTCCTCTCCCTATGTGCTCTGGCTCCCCCTCCCCACCTAGATTGGCCCTCTGCCTGTCTTCCCCTCTCACCTGGATTGCACCGCCTTCTCCTCAGAGGGGCTGCCGTTGGCTGGACTCGTCTCAGTAGGCAGCTGCGCACCCTTCACGGGTCTCTTGCGGCTCTTGGTCTGGCTTTGCTCTCTTTTCAGCTCGGAGTCACTGGATGGACGAGATGGCATAGGAACTGGTTACAACCTGTGAGAGGGGGCTCTCTAATGGCAGGTGAAGCTAGACATGGGAAACAGAGGGAAAGCAACCCAATGCCACCAAGGGAGAGGCACACAGAGTAAAAGCATCTCTTCCAAGCCAGCGCTAAAGGAATCAATGTATTATTCCACGTTCACGTCAAGTTAGAGCTGAGAGTTTAGTCACACAACAGTCAGGGTTAGATTTGTCAGAGCAGCTTTCCCTCTGCAGAGTATGTTTAACAAATGGGTCTCTCGTTCCCAGTATCAGGACAAAGTCGCTAGGAAGCTTGGGAGGAAGGATGGGATTGTGGTTAAGGCACAAGACTGTGTGGCAGAACACCTGGGTTCTGTTCCTAGCTCTGAAACTGACTCACTGTGTGGGTGAAATAAGGGGCCTTTGTCTATCAGATCCCCCTTGTGGCAAGATGGGGAGCTCCACCAGCTTGGCTCCACCCCCTGATGCTATCACACCCAACTCTGTGTTTGTCAAGTCCTTGTTACAACCTGACTTTTCCTGGCCAGATCCTCAGCAGTCTCTGGCTCCTTCAGGGTGATGGGGAGTCAGAAGTTCCATGCTCTAGTAGGCGTTAGTCAGCCCTCGGTCTCCTGCGTTTAGAACCTTCTTCTCCATAAGCCCCTGGTTGGAGTACGCAGGGGAGCCCAGGCCAGCCCAACTCACCGGGTTCAGCTCAGGGCCCGTTTGGATCAGCCAGAACCAGTCTTTGTCAGCCCCTTGCTGCTACCTCCTGCCTCTCCCGCTCTGTAGGCTGGCCCCGCGTCTCTCTCTTTGGAGTGTTAGCCGTTCACCAGCCTGCTAGAGGGCCGCTCTCTAGCAGCTGCCTTTCTTCTCAGGAACTCCCCTTCTAACTGAGGTCCTTAATTTTTTATCATGCCCAGGTGCTTCCCTGCCTAATTAACTGCCTCCCAGTACCCTTGGGTGAACCTGAGTGGCCTCATTCCCCATTGTGGAGCCTGTAAGAGGTGGGCTGGGCCCCTGAGCCTTCAAAGGGCCATCTACCCTCTGACAGTGCAGTGGGCAAATCCCTTCCCCTCCTCTTACCAGGAATGAAAATAAGGTCCCTGCCCTGGGGAATTTACAATTCCAGGGCCGGATTCTGATCTCACTCACACAACTGAGAATTAGGAGCATATGCTCTCAGCAGTGGTGTTTATAAGCATCCCAGGGTACCATAGCTGCGTGTGAAATCATAGTGAGGCTTTAATTATGCCAGCAAAGTGTTGGCAACCACAAATCAGGGAGGGGGTGGGAAAGGGCAGGGATCCAGGAAAAGCTATGGAGAGAGAAACCTTGTTCTCTACATGCCCTGTGGGTTCCTGGGTTAATTGTTAATGTACAGAAGGTGAAGGGACAGAAGAGCAGGGCTGTGGCATTACGTCAGAAAGAACCTACACAGATTCTTCGTAAAGTGCTAGACTTCGGTCCAGCCTGGCAGCCCTTCAGAGAGCAGTGCAGTCAGCTCCTTCCCAGCCCAGCTCTAGCTTCCCTTACCTGTCCAGCGAGGGGTGGTAATTCTCATCTCGCAGGTCGTCAGTGTAAGTGAGGTCATCTTCTTCGGTGAAGTCTTCATCCTCATCCTCTTCCTCTTCCTCTTTGGGCTCAGGCACCTCCTCTGGTTTATCCTCCAATCCTGGTGCACTGCATGAATCAAATGTCAAGAGAGGGGGTTGGAGCCATGGCTCTGAGGGGAAGTCTCTGAGGGTTCTGTGGCTCCTGATCCCACCATCTCTCCTCACAGCCTGATGGCCATCCTGCCTACCTGTCCCTGTCAGTCACTGACCTCTATGCTGGAGCTGTTCACAACAGGGCTGATGCGTAATAATAGGGATGGGGCAAGACTGCCCCACTGGGAACTGGCTTGAGAACTCAGCAGTTATTTTCACACCGGATGTTGTCAGATGGGAGTGACTCTGGGTCATCGCAGTCCTGGAGATACAGGACAGCTCCTCTCTAGACCCAGGAGCACACGCACAGGGGATAGGTAAGCACCAGGGACAGATGAGGAGAAGAGCCACCGTCACTCACCTCTCCGGCTCTATCCCTTCCATGACAGCCTCTGCCTCTGCCAGGGGAGCTGTGGGGAGAGAAACTAGGTGCAGTCAGTTGAAGGGTGAGATGGAACTATGAAGCTGAGATCCGCAGAGAAGGGATGGGGAAGGAATGAGCAACCGCAATGGTGGGAGAGAGGGTGCAGGGAAGGTTTGGGAGGAGAGAGGAATGCAGAGTGAGAAGGCCCCGAGGAAGGGAACTAAATCCTCATTCAGGGTATAAACCAACCACTAAGAGGCCAGAGGAAGGGGGCTAGGAAGAAACTATAAAGAAGTTGTTCCATAATTGTCCAATAGGGGGTTTCTTGCCCCTTCTATGAAGCAGCTGATACTGGTCACAGAGGAATAAAGGGCTGGATGGACCCTGGTCTGATCTGTTCTGGCAGTTTCTGTGTTCCAGTTCTGTGTTCCAGCCTTTGTTCCTCCACAGCTGGGCGACACCCACAGCCACCCCTCTCTTCGGGACCTCCAGGCTGGACCACTGCCCCATGCCTAACATGGGGCTAAATTTGAAAGCTTCACAGAAGGCAGGATACACCTGCCAACTAGGTCAGCAGTGTGAACAGCATAGGATGCCTGCCCTGGCTCCCAATTCACTCCCAGGACAGATGTGGATCTGAAAAGTTCTCCATGGAACTTGGGCCCTCGTCACTAAAAAGACCTGTCTCTCTCCCCATGAATAGCAGGGACATGCTGGGTGCTTTCACTAAGGCCACGTCCTCACTTCAAGCATCACTGAGCCAGTGACCTGGTTGGTTACAACACAGTTAAAAGACCTAGCAAAGAGGAGACCTACCCACATTCCTGGAACTTAATGAAAGCCTTGCGGGGCCCTGGGACTCAGTGACCCACCCTTGTCCCTGTAACTGATTTAAATCTCTGAACCGTCCAAGGCTTCAGCCTGGTTTTAGGGTAGATGCTTAGTCCTCAAGCTGCAGTTTGATGGGGCCTGGGATGCCCATGATGGGAACATTTGGGTGTTGGGGACTGGCAAGGGGGGTCCCTTCCTCTTCAACTCATTTCTCCTCTTGACTCGAAAGGGCCTGAATCTGCTGACTGACGGTCAGGGCCTGGTGTCAGGCTCCTGTACTGTCCAGGGGTGGGGGCGAATGTAAGGGGATAGGAACTAGTTTAGAGGAGGGTGGTTATTATTACAGGATCCCTATCATTACTGTGGATGGAGCTAAGACTCATGGGTTGCTCGTTTGCTTAACAGAGTCCAGCTGATCCCCTTCAGATAGGGAGGGGTTGATATGGGGTGGAGGAAGGGCTATCTGAACTTGTATTTCCAATGTACAGGGGGAGCTGGCTAGTCTGTACTCTGGGCTGGGAGTGCCATGGGGGATTTGGAGTCAACAGGGGCACAAGAAATCAAGGGTCAGTGGAGAGAGGGAGGAGGAATCCCAGTTTTGTCTGGACAGGAGGAGAAGGCTGTGGGGCCCTGGGAAAGGGAAGGCTGGTCAGCTGCATCCATCGTGCCACCCCATGCTTGCATAGGGGTCCGGGATCAGGGGGGTCCTGCTCACTCCCTCACCTGCGTCAGTGTCAGAGCTCCCTGCTCCTAGCTCTCCGCCGTGGTCCATGCTGCTGGTGGATGATGGAGCTGCCATTCTCTCCACCACCCCACTGTCCCCAAGGGGGTTGGGCTCCACCTTAACCATCATCCCAGAGGAGTCCCGGGCAAGCGCTGCCCTGCGGAGTGAGCGCCTGCGGCTGGTAAATGGGGAAGGTGGTGGGCTGGGCCCTGAGCTGGCCCCTCTTTCCTTCTTGCGCCGGGAAGCAGCTTTGCCAGGCTGTGAACTACCTCCCGGTGGGGCACACCCCGGCTCTTCCGGTGCAGGGAGGCCCCAGGAGAAGGTGTGTCCAGCCATGCACTCCCACACTAGACTCCCTGGGGCCCCCTTGTTGCCTGGAGAGGGGGTCTTCACATTGGGGATAAAGCTGCACTCCTGGCTGTGAACATGAGACAGGACGACCAGGCACTGCAGGGCATCCGTGGGGAGGGTGCTGGGATCTGAGCCACCCTGCCCTGGGGGAGAGAGAGGGAAACCACATGTAAACCACAGTGTGCCCCTAGCACCATATAACCTGTCCACCCCCGCCTATAACCCAAGCACCCACAGGGGACACTGCATCATCCCAACATTTACCCCAACCTCTCCATATAATCCTACCCCTCTGGGGGAGACACAGCACCATCCCCTCCTCCCCCATAACCCAACTTCCTGGTCATGTGACTCTAAGCACCCCTGTATTCATACACTGCACACTACTGGAATAACCTTTGTACAACATATGCCTTATGAGGTATCAGTTGAAAACTAATAACTCACTGATCATTAATATTCTTGCGTGATGTATGGATGCAATGTGCGTTAAGAGTTATGGATATAGACTAGAATTGAGACTAAAGTATGTTTAAATGAGACATGTCAGGGGGAGTTGTAAACAGCTCTGCCCTAGACAAAGTAATGTGTTTGCTTCTCTGACCAGCAGCCAGGCTGTCAGGGAGAGACAATGAAGGTCCATTTACATATCAAATACCCAAAGCTATCAAGCTAACAAGTGGGGGAAGAGACAGCATGGGGTCTATGCCTCAACAAGAGAGAGAAGCTTGGTCCGGGTTTTACTTTTCAAAAAAAATATTGCCAAGTTTACTGGTCTATAAAGATGGGGGTGGGGGTGTTTGAACCTCAAGTGATAAGCAATTGAATCAACTGATTGTATACAATATTACTGTATTATAAAAGTGCATAGAGTGAGGTCTTTTGTGAAAGCTAGTAACACACTGGTAAACTGGTAATATCATTGTGAAATGTATGTATAAACACAATATGAGAAAATATGGATACTTAATGATATCATGCTTTAAAGTCTGTGGTCAAACAGGGAGAACCAGGTCCCCACCCAGACAGGAGCCAAGGTAGCTATCTGTTTCCAGTAAAATTAAGCAAGGTGTGACCAAAAACAATGGAAGCCCTATTTACATAGAAATCAGCAGGGGGATGGGAAGTCCACAGGACAGAAAGAACAGCATGAGGTCACTCTGCCTCTTGAGACAAAGTCATTGAACTTTGGAAGATATAAGCAAAGAGAGAAGCCATGTCTGGCATCCATCATTAGACAGACACAAGGGAACAGAACTCTTACAAGCTGAGAAAGATAGGCCCTTCAACCAAGGGAGGGGTTGAAGTCTCTGGAAACTGAGTATAGGCAAGAAACCTGCTTAGGCAAAGATCTTTCACCTAGGGAGACAAGGAAAGCCAACATCTTGTATTTCTGTGGAAGGTCCTGACCGAGGGAAAGTGAACCACGGCTGTGAAGAAGGAAGCTTGGCGAGAAAAAACATTTTGAACAAAGCCTGTACCTCGCTAGATTCAGTTTTAGACTTTTCAATCCGTGTTTTCACTTTTATTTGCTTGTTTCTCTTTCTAACTTTATTCCTTTCACTTGGTATCACTTAACCTATGTCCTGCTAATAAACTTGTTTGATTTTTATTATAAACCAACTCAGTGCCGTTTGCAGGGAAGGGTGTATTTATCCCGGTTAATAAACGGTGATGTACTTTTGTCTCTTCAAAGGAACAAGCTGACCATATTATTTCTCTGAACTGTCCAGGAGAGGGCTGGACATTGCAGAGCACATGGGTTTGGGAAAATTCAGGACTGGGAGAGTGTTGGGCTCAACTTGCTGGTTGCAACCAAGACTGGTGGAAGCCAGAGTAGGGCTGTAGACTCGCTGCTGGGGTCAGAGCTGCTGAACCCAGGCTGTCTAGCACACAGACACTCAGGGTGTAACCTGCATACTTGTAGGCTGGCTGTGAGAATCCCAGGCTGTGGGCTACAGCAGCAAAGCACGGTACAGGACCTAGGGCAAGCAGTGACACAACCCCTTACTGGTCTGGATCACACCCCAACACCTTTTGACAGTGGTGTAGTCGAAATAAGATTTATACACAGCTTGCTATTTTAACTGAGGTTTGCACTCCAAGCACTAGTAGAATAGTTTTAAGTATTTTTCAAGTGAAAAGGCTGGGGAGAGTCAAAGAAAGGTTACAGTTTTATTGTTTTCTGTTTATTTCAGCGAAGGAAATAGAACAAAGGAAAGCATAAAGATGAGTCACAAGCAGAAAAGGCAGTAGGAGAAAAGAAGCAGATATTGAGCTCACCAAGAAGCAATCAAAAGAGCTGTATGCACAGTGAGGTCTGTCAGCAGCTGATCAGAAGCAAACGGAGCTAGTGGTCATGCTGCACTCATATGCCATAAGGAAGGATGGGGCACCTGCTTCGAACCAGGGGCCAGAGGGGGTCCCTTTTTCTCCTACAGAGCATGCTTGTAGGGTGACTGTGAGCATCTCAGGCTGTGCACTGCAAAGAATAGGCGCCGAGTTCTGCTGGCACCGGTGGGTGCTTGACCCCGCTCTGCCCCCGGCCCCGCCCTGACTCCACCCCTTCCCCAAAGTTCCCGCCCAACTCCGCCCCCTCCCTGCCCCTATTCCACTCCTTCCCCAAATCCCCGCCCCGGCCCCGCCTCCTTCCCTGAGTGCGCCCGCGTTCCCGCTCCTCCCCACTCCCTCCTGAAGCTTGTTACTCCACGAAACAGCTGTCTTGCGGCAGCAAGCGCTGGGAGGTAGGCGGAGGAGCAGGGATGCGGGCGTGCTCGGGGAGAAGGCGGAGGTGAGGTGAGGTGGGGAGTTTGGCAGAGCACCCACTAATTTTTCCTGGTGGGTGCTCCAACCCCGGAGCACCCACGGAGTCAGCGCCTATGCTGCAAAGCACTGTAGGACACCCAGGGTTGCAGGGAAAGTGGGACACAACCTCTTACTGGTCTGGATTGCACTCCGAACTCCATGACAGGGGGCCACAGCACCACCCCCATACAACCCAATACCCCTGGAGGCCACAGCAATATCCCCCTAATTAACTCTAACCCCCTGTGATGGGATGTACAAACCCTACGCTGGGGAACAGAGGGTTAAGGAGCAGCTCTGGGCCCTGGAGGCTCCGCCCAGCTTCATCTGCTGGGTGTGCTCACAACTGACGTGGAACTTGAAAGGGCACTGCGCAGCCTGGGTGGTCAGTGCAAGGGAGCAGACCTTCCCTGGTAGCTCCTGCGGGGATACAGCAGGAGTTCCACGCTGCCTGAAACAGACCTCAATATGGAGCTGCAGGCCACAATCAGAGAGATAGCAGAGTGAAGGTGAGGAACCTCTGGACCCCTTTCAGTTGAGTACGTGTTGCAAGTCAATAACCAGGCCCCCATTGGGCCTCTGGAGAGGCGGGGGTACCGTAGGAAGAAACCTAGGGAGCAGACTTAGTGATACCGTTGAACTACCAGCCCCAGGGCCCTGGGTCAGAACCAAGTGGAACGGTGGGCCTAGGTTCCCCCGCTGCCAAACCACAGACTTGAGCCACAAGGGAGTATAGAGAGTTAGTGCCCCAAACACAAGGCAATGCCCCCCCATCATGCCCACTCATATAACCCAGCACCACTGGGGCTGAAGCACAGTCAACCCCCACCATGTAATCCTTCTCCCTGACATGATTGTCACTAAAGGGGGATCCTCCCACTGCACCTCCCTTTTTAGAACGACACTCAAAGCTGCATACCCTTCCCCACAAGGAGAAGTGCGTGCAGAGTCACAGAGACCCCATTTGGGCAGGAGAGGTGCCTACCTGCACTCAGCACGCAGCCCTGGGAAGTGTACCTGCAGCAGAGAGAGGTGGGGACAGAAGGTGAGAGACTGAGTGAACAGCGAGGGGCAGGGAGGGAACCCTGAAAACAGATCCTGCACCCCCTGGCTGAGCCCATCCACCCGGAAGAGAAAAGGGAACCTGCTCCATGACCTCCATCACCCCACCCCAAAATCTCAACCACCACATGGGACAGGCATCAAGGTCAGATGCCAGTTAGGGTGCAATGGGGGAAATCAGGGGAAAGGACATACTGGAGCTTGTCAGGGAAATTGGGGGGGGGGGGGGGGGGGGGGGGGGGGGGGGGGGGNGGGACAGCAGGAACCTGTGAGGATCTGGGAGGGATGCACAAGGGGCTCTGTGGGGAAATGGAGGATGTGAGGAGGGTGGGCCCTGTTAGGGGAAGGTGTGGGGGAGGTGGGCTGTGAAAGAAATCAAGGGCCTCCTATGTCGATTCTACAGCGCCCACACCACTTCCCCCTCCTCCCATAGGACCTATCTCCCATACCCTGGCACCTGCTGTGGGACCAGTACTCCCATCCCTCCCTCTCCAGTCACTCCTCACCTGTCAATCAGGTACTTGGCCAGCTGGGAGTGCAGGGAGAAGCCCAACTGCTCCTTAAGCCGGCACCACTGCTCCAGGTGGCCCCCGATGCGGATGCGGCACTTGCTACGCCGGGCATCCAGCTCCTTGCGCTTCTGTTTGCGGATGCACTCAGAGGCCCGCTGGCGGCCCTGCCGCCTCTGCTCCATCCTCCCACCAAGGATGCTGCCTGCCTGGGAGCGGGGAGAGAGAGACTAGGGCGTGAGCTGCAAACCCCTAGGGGCCACACAGAGGGAGTGGTGCTGAGATCTTGTCTGTGGTGCAGTGGGAGGCACATTGAGACAGATACAGGGGGCAGTGAACCCAACTAGGGCATTACTGGGGGTGAGGAAAGCATCTGAGAACCCAACTAGTGAAGACTGTACCCACCAAAAGAAATAGTGTAGGGGGTGAGGGACCAAACAAGGTAGAGGGATGTCTCAGTAGAGATCGGTCAGTCAGGAGAAGGCAAGGGGAATATCCCAGGAAGAAATGGGTCTGAGAGGGGGAAGGAAAAGGGACTATTACATCATTAGGGTGCAGGGGGATAAGGGGTGTGGGGAACAGACCTCCCAGAGAGATTATCAAAGGCCTCTTCCCTTTCCTGCTGTATTAGTTTGTCTAAAAGTAATTAGTTTAATCAATAACACCCAACCCCTTCCCCACCAAAGGAGTAAATCGATCTATTCATTCATTTTGCAGTGCCCTTGACTTGCTGCTCCCCCCAATGCATCCCTGGGACCCACTGTGCCCTGCCCTTCTCACCACAGTGGTACCCAATGCCCCACTCCAGCCTGCCCCAGTAACATCCCTTGAACAAACCCAGGGCCAGGCCCCACACCCATCCTGTGCCAGTCACCACCTCGGCTGCCCAGGAACCATACAGCCCTAGAGCTGCCACCCCACACTGCCTGCCCTCCCCCTACCATGGCCCCTCAGCCCTGCCCCTCCCACCAAAGCCCCTCCTCAGCTCCGCCCACCACCCTTGTCCCTCCCACCATAGCCCCGCCCCTACTCCTTAGACCCACCTCTGCCCCTCCCATTACAGCCCCTCCCCTTTTCCTCAACCCCACCCATCACCATAGTCCCTCCAATATTCATCAGCCCCATCCCTGCCCACCCCCTTCTCAGACCCACCCCTGGCCCTCCCAACATAGCCCCTCCTCAGCTCCACCCACCACCCCTGTACCTACCACCATAGCTCCTCCCATTTTCCTCAGCCCTGCCCCATCCCCATCATATAGCCCCTCTTCCCCAGACTCCCCCGCCCCTACCACCATAGCCCCGCCCCTTTTCCTCAACCCCATCAGAGCCCTGCTCCTGCCCGCTTCCACGAGGGGCCCTCTCCTCTATGGCCCCTCCCCCACGGCCCAGTTCACCCTCCCCTTCCCTCAAGCCGTGCTTCCAGCCGGGCGCCTCTGGCCAATTAGAGAGAGGCGCGCGGCAGGAGCGGCTGTTGTGCGGGGAGAGGTGGGTGCGCGCGCTAATCCCCCTTTGCTCTCCCCCTCCCCAACTGCTTCTTGCGTTTTTTTCCGCCGCGGTACCTTAAAGTGGGCCCGTCGTGGCAGAGCGCGGGATGGGGGCAGCACCGGGTCCCGCTCCGTACGGCCGAGCCCGACCCGGAGCCCCCCACCCCTTTCCCCGAGCTTACCCCGAGGAGGGGAGGGCCCACCCTGGGGCCGTGTCCCCTTTAAGAGACAGACCCCTCCTCCCCCATCGCTTACACAGCGCTGGCTGAGACCGTGACAAGATGGCGGCGCACCCCCAACTCCACAAGCTCGGGAGGAGTCCGCATGCGCCGCGGATACCCTCCGGCCGATAGAGGGAGAGTGTGGCCCGGTGCATCACGGAAAATGGAATCCTGCGCGCAGGGACTGGCGGGATTTGGAGTCTCCGGCTAACCACCGAAGGGCACCTCGGCTCTCACTGGGGCATCATGGGAGTTACACCATTTATCCATGTTGGAGTTAAATGTTCTCGTCTTTCCCCCTACCCTGATCCATGATGGGAGCTGTAGTCCTGTGCTCGTGGTGCATGATGGGAACTGTAGTCCTCAGGCACTTGCCTGACTGGGAACACATGAGTACTCTTGATTGCAATGGTGCTGTGCATGCATTTAAGTATGCTCCTGGGGGAGTTCTGCATTACTGCTGCAGAATTCATGTCCCATGCAGATTTCTTTGCTTCCCCACAGAAAAATGGCTTCTGATGGGGAAGCAAAGGGAAGCTGCAAGAGTGGTCATGTGCCCTTCCGAAGTAGTGCAGGCTGGGTGGTTCGGGCACCAGGAGCAGCTGGTAGAGACATAAATCACCTCCGGGGGGCTGAGCTGTGTGTGTGTGTGAGTGAGTGAGAGAGAGAGAGAGACACGCACACGCACACATTGTCCCTCTCACTCGCTATTGCAGTATGCTCAATGTGCAAGGGCAGGGCTTTGGGGTGTTTCTGAGGAGGTAGGCATGGGGCAGGCTCTGTCTCAGACAGAACAGAATGTAGCAGCCTGCCTGCTTAGTGAATTGTTCCCATTGTCTGTGAATTCCCCCAGGAGTATAAAACAGGTGTAAACATTTTAAGGCTCCTTTACTTTGCCAGAGTGGTGTAAAGGACAGTACGGCCTTATAAATGCTTATTGTGCTTTAGTGATTAGAACTGGTCTAAATTTTTGGACTGAAAAAATTTCCTATCAGAATGTGCTCCATGAACTGTTTGCTACTGACCTTTCCGGAGATGGTTAGTAGCCAATATAAATTGAGTTTGATTTCCCCAGCGCTCACTTGCTTTTCAGTTGCCTAAGATGTAACACTGAGCATATGACTTTATGT
This sequence comes from Platysternon megacephalum, assembly GCA_003942145.1. Taxonomy (NCBI): domain Eukaryota; kingdom Metazoa; phylum Chordata; order Testudines; family Platysternidae; genus Platysternon; species Platysternon megacephalum. Next base: position 502,071 of record QXTE01000434.1, read on the forward strand.
ATTTGTTGACTAATAACTAGAAGTAAAGGGTCAAACCTAGCACATTACCATTAGACAAAGGGGTTTGGCAATTTCCTCCAATGCTCCCCACTCCCATTCTCCATAAATTGTATTGTAGTTGAAATAAATTACCTATATTATTGAAACCAGCATGATTATACTGCATTATTTTGACAAATAAAACATGCAGAATTTTTAATTTTTTGGCAAAGAATTCCCCCAGGAATATTAAGTACCTTCCTGAACTGAGGCCTTAAAGAGCCCGGAAATACAGCTCAATGGCCCCATCATCCTCCATTTGGGGAGGATTTTCTGGTCTCAAAAAGGAAATGAAACTATAGCCTGGTCTGTATCTAAAACTTAAAGAGGCATTGCTACGTCAGCCAAAACAAAAAACAACAACAACCCATGCCTCACTGCTGTATTTATACCTTTCCCCATAGCCCCTCTCTTCAGTGGAGCAAGAGACTGGTTGTGGTGCTGGCTTGTGAAGGAAAAGAGGTCAGATTGCATCTTCGTTCTGCCATGGGCTTTCTGAGTGCCCTTGGGCAAGTCGCTTAGCTTTTCTGTGTCTCGGTTCCCCATCGGAAAGTGGGGATAATAGCACAGCCCTGCCTCACAGCAGTGTGGTGAGAATAGGTAGATGAAAGATTGTGAAGCGCTTGGAGGTTTACTGATGAAATGCCTCTCTAAGAAATAGACATTATGGTAACAAGGTCTTGGTTTCCATGTCCTTTTCAGGAGCCTGACCCTTTGACCTTCAGAGAAGCCTCGGTGAGGTCCCAGGAAGGGGTGGGGTGGTGCAGAAGAGACAGCTATCCCCCGCCCACTGCCACCAATCCTTCTGTACAGAACAGGCAAGCATAAATGGCTCTCTCTGAGTATGTCTACTTTTGAATTGCAGATGTAGCTTAGGCCTTGTCTAGACTAGAAAAATTCTACTGGTGTAGCAAGCAAAAGCACCATGCCAGTATAAGCTGTGTAAACTAGGAGGGTCTGCCAGGACAGTTATGTTAGCAAACCTTTTCTAATGTAGACAAAGCCTAAGGCTCCAATCCTGTAATTGGATGATACATTTTATGGCCAGAAGGGACCATTATGATCATCTAGACTGTGAACAAACATGTATTGTTGTTTTTTGAGGGTAGTAGGATTGGCTTGGAACCCTGGTTGTTTGAAGGAGGTTGGGAGAGGAGAAGTCAGTTCAGGATGCTCTGGTTTTGGGAGATCAGGGAAGCCTGAAGCTGGTGCCTCTGCTGTTTCTTTTCGGGGAAGGGAATAGTTGATGGTAGAAAGGAGCATCTTGTGCATTTCATAATTTCAAAGGCTTAAAGAAGGATCATTACTATGGGAAATTAAAATAATTTTATAATTGAGCTTCTCTAAGGGCAGCTGTGATTGGCTAAAAATCACATCTGAAAAGGACTGCCAGAGGGCATGATGTCACAGAACGGATGACATATCACACTTGGTTTTGCTGGGAAAGGATGTAGCTTTCCATTGGTTAGCATCTGATCAATCAGAAAGTGAGGTGTGTTGGTTTTTTCCCCCCTTCTGCCAAGGTTTTCAAAAGGCCAGGGGGCTGGCAAGGTTAGTTCATAGTTCCGCTTGATAAGATGAGCCAAGCCAGGGCAAGCCAGACTTCATCTGACCAGGCTAGACAGCAACACAGGAAAAGAAAGGCCAGAAAGACCAGGCAAGCAAATTGCTTGAACACTGTCAGCTGGTGACATGAGTGAGAGTATGAATTCAGGTGAGACCTCCAAGCACTTCAAGGCCAAGGTATCCTATTCATCCAGGACTGGGCTGCTGTTCCCTGTTAGCCACATGGATAGGATGCTCTGCGGAGGAAACTTTGCAAAGGGTATTGGAGCCACAGCCTTGGTTTATGTGGCTGCAGTTCTTGAATACCTGATCTTCAACATTGTGGATAGGGCTGGCTCCATCACCAAACATCACAATAGGCATCAGATTTCCCCATGCCACCTGAAACTCGCTATCCGAAATGATTTTGAGCTCAACAAGCTGCTGGGTAGGGTCACCAACTATCAGCGCGGGGATGCAGCCAACAGCAAGTCTCTGCTTTTCCAGCCCAAAAAAAAGGACAGGAAATCCTCCAGAAGAAGGACTGTTCCACCTCCCATCCCTGCTGAGTGAGGACTGAGCAAAAGGGAAGGAATCGACTTGATTGCTAATCACTTTTCCAACCCAACAACTGTGATGTAATAAAAGAGGTTAAAGTGCCCGTCTGACTTTGTGAATTCCTTTTCTCTGTTGTTCATCTAAGGTTGTAAGGGGTAACTCAGGAATTTAGGAAGCTGCACAGATACTGTGATATGACTTGCATCCGAAGAAGTGGGTATTCACCCACGAAAGCTCATGCTGCAAAACGTCTGTTAGTCTATAAGGTGCCACAGGATTCTTTGCTGCTTTTACAGATCCAGACTAACACGGCTACCCCTCTGATACTTGACATGTGATATGAAAGCCTTGATAGATATAATATAAGCATTTAATAAAAATAGACATGCTCAGAATGGCTTAAGACCGTTAGAAGTGGTTATCGTAGATTTATTATTCTGCAGGTATTTCTCCAATTGTCTGAACATTAGGTCAATTTTTCTAGGCTATGGAACTGGTTTGGATCAAGTTCTTGGTGAAGACCGGGAGAACAAACTCCCCAGGGGAGCAGTAAATCCAGATACAAAAATAAGAGAGCCTGTGAGCTAAATTTTCAAAAGGGACCAGTGTTTTTCAGTGCTGTAGGTTTTGATTGCCCAGTTTGAGATCCTAAATGAGCTTGAATTCCAGGAGAGTGCTGAGCACCCGATTCCTGAAAATCAGGTCTCTTTACAGTGTCCAAAGCTGGGCATCCAAAAATTGATGTACTCAAACTTACTGTCCATAAGAACATAAGGATGGCCATACTGGGTCAGACCAAAGGTCCATCTAACCAAGTATATTGTCTTCTGACAGTGACCATTGCCAGGTGCTTCAGAGGGATGAACAGAACAGCTGTGGAAGTAGAGAAAGCACTGATAGGGATTTGAATGGGATTTCATTGCAAACACTCTGTTAGCAAGAGTCAGGCTAACTGTAACCCTAATAACGCGAGACTTGTAGAAGCGAGGATTGTGTGAGGCGAGTGGGAAAGAACTGTGTGAGAAGTTGTTGCGACCTTGTGTAGATAAATATGGAATGTAGACTAGAGTCTAAATAAGATATTGGGATGACCTATGTATAAACAAAATGCAGCTGTTTATTATTGTATGTAACAAAAGGTATAAATGCTTGCTGTAATTGTTTACCTGTAGAGAGACCTGTATAGTTCTCTCCCTCCACGCAATTGCTAGAGATAATAAAGTATCTGACTTTGCTGCACCCAACCAAAAGAGTGAGAACTGTGTTTTTCTCCGACACAGGTAATGGTCAAGTGATCCATCCCCTGTTGCCCATTCCCAGCTTGGGATCCCAGGTTGGGATCTCTAGATGCTACTATAATAATAATGATAAATGATTTAGTTATTAAAATGCATTTAAACTCAAAGATGGTAATTACAGAAATACAGAAATATAATGATAAATCTACAGGATAGAATGGTTTGTGTGACAGTTTAAAAAAATTAAATTATTCTCACAATGATCACCATGACTACCCCAAAATAATTATAGAATAAATTATTAATATTATTTGTAAAGCACAGCCCTGTTGAGATGCTCAGCATACTGTGTAACCTAATGTTGGTAGTCCAACGCTGACAATGACGATAAATAACCTTATAACCATATGGAAATACATTAAAACATAATATCCCTCCTCCCAATTTAAAATTTTAACCAGTCTAGGGGTCCAATGCTGACCCTGCAAATGCTTACTACCAAGTACTTACTCCCATGAATTAATCCCTTGGAAGTCAATGGGCCTTCTTGAAGTAGTAAGCGTGACAGTTATGGCAATATCCGGCAGTATCCTGGACAAACCTGATTGAATTAAGTTTTAAGTATTTTAGGAGTTCAGTGTATTAAGAAAGCAAATGTTTCTGTGCTACTGTGGGATTGCATGGAACTTCTTTAGAAGGAAGATCAGATTAAAGCAATCTTGGGGAAGTGTTGTGAGCTTTGAATGACGACGTTGACCAATGTAGCGGGCATAAATGATCTTTTGGGACACTACATGTGAAATGGAATTCCTAGGAAGTATATGGGAGAAGGGGATTGCAAACTTCGACCTACAGGTTCAGCCTTTGAAGCTTTGCATTCTGGAGGGGGACGGGGGACCTTTTGTCTGCTGATCCCCTGTTACATGAGGACAGTCCAAAGACAAACTGTATGGCAGAGTAGCTGATTTAGGGTTATGTCTACATTTAAAGTGCTACAGCAGCACAGCTGTAGTGCAGTAGTGCTTCAGCGTAGACACTCACTACAAAAATGGGAGGGTTTCTCCTGTCACTGTAGTTAACCCACTTCCCAAGAGGCAGTAGCTAGGTCAATGGAATGGAATTCTTCCATTGACATAACGCTGTCTAGACTGGGGGTTAGGATGGCATAGCCATGTCTCTCAGGGTTTCAAACCCATACCCCTGAGAAATACTGCTGTGTTGAGGTAAATTTCCAGTGTGACCAGCCCTCACTTATGAGGGTGCTTGTTCTGAGCTAACAGCTGTTATGAACTCGTGACCACAGAAACTCCCGAGTGGGTTTTGAAGGACAGTTCACCGGCCAGAGCCCCTGTTGGAATTGCGGTGAGCTCTGGTAAACTTATTAGCATGTTGTAGGTTCTATTGTTGTTCTGAATAGGTTCTCTCTGTAATGCCTTTACCTTAAGAATAAATGTGCTTGCTTAGAAAGAGTTATGCGCTAGCTTCACTGTGGCAATTACACTGTTTACTGTCACTGAGAAGAAAAGTAAAGCAGGTCAGCTTAGGCAGCCTGACTTTCCTGGGAGCTATGCAGTCTGGAAATACCCTGGTAGGAGGGAGAGAGATGCAGGTCTCCACTCAGAGAGGGGTGATGGCTTAGGAGCCAGGAGCCTAAGTGGACCACAAGGGGGAATACAGGTGCTGTTGCTCTGAACTATAACAGTAAGCACTGTGCTTAGTAGCAAGTGACTGCAGGATCCAACTTTTTAAGAGATAAAAGGGATACGGGGAAAGTAATGAATAGGAGGAAAACTAAAAAGGTTCTGTGAATAACACATTCAAAATGAGGTTATTTCTAAAAATTGGGAGAGGTGGATTGAGAGCTAGTTTTGCACGTTAGGAGCCAGCACTGCAAATGGATAATCTCCAGCCAATGAAACACTTGATGGTTAGCATCCCTGTCTGAGATCACAGGACAAGGCCCCAGGGAGGAGTTATTAAACATGGCCAGAGTGTATACCAGTTATACCTATTAAAAATCCTAGCATCTATGGTCAATATTGAACCAGTCCATCAAAGTCACTCCATCACTTCACAGGCAGGTACTGTGAAGAAGGCAAGAAGGTGACAATTTATCTCTTTCCTTCTGTTTTGATTTGAGGATTGCTTTTTAAGGAGTGGTTTGACTTCACGGCCTGAGCATGAAAGTTTTAGTTCATTGTAGGTGTTTGTAAAATAGGTGATAAAAGAGATCCAACACAAAAGATGAGGACTCATATTTCCTTCCATCAGAGCAGGACCAAGAGTTTTATCCCGAGAGACTTTTATGCATCACTCTTTTAAGTCCATTTTCTTAACACTGATTAAAAATAGTTTACCAACCAAAGCTAAGAAAATGCACTTCAAGCTACCATTGCCTCATGGGAATGGAAGTTCAGTAAAGATTCCCACACAATCCTAAGATTCTGAACTATTGAGATGAAGGGTGTGTACGGGGAGATCTTGGCGGACTAGCAAAATACGTGGACCGCTGGTGATAACTGGAATATTAATTATCATACTGATTGCCAAAAGCAGCTAAATCAGTAGGTCTTAACAGGCCTCTGCAATGGCCTTAGGATACCTAAGCAAGCAGCCAGCAGGGATGGTGGGGGTGGAGGGCCTGACCTTCTGTCCTTCCTGATAAGATCTCTGTTGAAATTGCTGAGGTATGTGTTTTAGACAGAGAGCTTATCTATATCTGCCCATTGGTGTTGACACCAGGGGGCACTACTACCCCTGAAATGGATCTTTACTGACTCCAGGTGGAGCAGATTACTGTCATACCAGTGAAAAAGGTCCACAGCAATTATTTTCAATACACAGCAGTTTATTGAGAAGGAATTACACAAGCGGTAAAGGGTTATATCAAGCACATAACTCCTATGTTAGACTTTAAGAGCAATACATTAAGAGCTATACATTCCCCTTAATGAGCCTCTCTTTCACAAACATACACAAACAGGCCCTGCGCTAAGTTCACATAGTTCCTGCTTGGCAAACAGAGAAGGTGGTTACCAATTTTACAGACAGCTTCTTCTCTCCTGGTCTGTTCTTCTCAGCCCTCTGGTCTGTCTCGGATTCCCCCGAAGCAAGGCCTCGGTTGCCTTGAGACCCCTCTTGTTCACAGTCCTACTCAAGCTCACGGACTACAGTCTAGGGCGCGAACATTTGAGGGGCGCCGGCGCCCCGGCCGGCCGTGGAAATTTGGGGGTGGGAACTTCTGCTGCCGCTGTTGGGGGCGGCATTTCGGGGGCGGGACCTTCCGCCCCCTAGGGCGCCGGAAATGCTGGCGCCGCTACTGTGCTGCAGGGTTAAAAATAGCAGTGTAGACAAACTGACTCGGGTTGGAGGCCAAGGTCAGAGACCCTCCTTCCTTGCTGGGTTTCAGAGACTGGGCTCCAGCCTGAGCCCGAATGTCTATACTGTTATTTTTAGCCCAAGTCAGCGGATCTGGGTTCTGAGACTTGCTGCTGTGGGCTATTTTTTTTTCTGTTATAGATGTACCAATGGATTCCAAAGCCAGAAGGGACCATTGGGATCATCTAGTCTGACCTCCTGTATAATACAGTCCACAGAACTGCCCCCAAATAATTCACCCTCCCTATGGTTCTGTCACCCTCCCTCACTTTGTCACAGCTCCAGTTTTGACTGTAACACCTTTGGGGCAAGGGAAAAGTCTTTTTGTGTTTCATGTGGCATGCTGGGCCCTCTTTTAGTTAACAGCATATAACAATGTTCATAAGAATCCTGAAAAGCTGGCACAGTCCCTTAAGGGTTTGTTAAGGCAATTAGAGCCACAGGGGGAAAAAATGTAAATGAATGATGAGTGAATCCATTGAAATAAATAATAAATGCAATGATAACATGATTAATAAACTGATAAGGGGCAGCAGGAGTCCTTTATAACCCCATAAAATCACCATGTCATTCCAATTTTCCAATTCGTTCTGCCCAAGTGTCAACGAGCAGGTGGGGTATTACGATCCCTTTCGTTTCCATGAGGGAGGGAATGGCTCACAGTCCCACATTGTGAGGCTCTGGAGTCGGTACACGCACCACCGCTACGTGACGAGCCAGGGCATTGTCCCAGCCAGCCAATCACAGGGCTCAGAGGTTACCCCTCATTTGAATGCCTGCAATTATATAAGGGCGCCACTGAGGGGAGGCTCGTGGCATTCGCAGATGGTGAGATGAGGAAGTGAGACGGGGAGCAGAACAGCACAATGGTGGCTACTCAGAGAGGGAAGAAAAGAGGCCAGAGGAAAAGGAAGCCCCAGCGAAGGAAGGCCACATGTAGGAAGCCACAGATAAAGCAGAAGAAGCTGCCACTCAAGGGAGGGAGGAAGGTGAGGCACAAGCCTGCAGTGAAGCAGGTGAGGCGAGGCCGGGGGCTGAAGCGCCCGTATGATCTGTATGTGTCTAAGATGCTAAAGCAGCTGCATCAGGACAAGGTGCCCATGTCAGCCAAAGCCAAGGGAGCAATGATTTCCTATGTGAGGAAGGTCTACAACAAGGTGTCCTCGGCAGCAGAGTGCCACAGGAAGAACAGCGGCTGCTGCACCATCGGCTCGAAAGAGCTACAATCTGCCCTGAGGCGGGTGATGCCAAAGAAAGTGGCCAAGCATTTGGCCACTTCCATCAACAGCAATTCTCCATAGGGAAATGCCCCCTTCCCTTCCCCACCCCCCCATAGGCTGGTATAAGAGAAGAGAATAATAAAGGGAGAAGGAAGAGGTACAAACTCCAGCCTGAGAGAGACCTCAAAGCCCATGTGATTACAAATCTGACAATGCCTTAAAGATGCCTAGCAATCCTGCACTCTGATCCACACAGGGAGACTAACCTTCGATTTTTCCTACAAGAGACTCAGTTACAGAATATACCAAATGGGTAAAAATGAATTTCCATCACTAATCAGAAGAGGCCACCCTACTGCTGTCTTGAGTGAGTGAGTGACACAGACCTCTATTGAGACTACCACTTCTGGACCCGATCGAGACCTGTTTTCACTGGAAAGCAGAGGCCATCCTGCTTCAAACTGGATCAGTGACAAAGATTTGGGCAGAAGACACCCTCACGCTGATGATGAAATGAGCAAGAGACTTTCCATCATAGTAGGTCCTGAACCATAAAGACTCAGAAGAGAGATTTGCCATCATAAAGAAGGAAAGGATTGCATTGGGGATTGTCCTAAGAGGAAAAGTGGTATCTTGTGATTATAATAAAGCAGGATTTTAAGCAGCACTTTTTTATTGTAATGTGTATTGGGGAATAATGAGGAGGGTGAGTTCCGCTTCAGAATATAATGTGAAGTATCATGAGCATAGGCGCCAACTCTGTGGGTGCTCCGGGGCTGGAGCACACATGGAAAAAAAATAGTGGGTGATCAGCACCCACCGGTGGGCCCCACCAATCAGCTCTTCCCCCCTCCCTACCAGCGCCTCCTGCCCGCTGATGATCAGCTGTTCAGTGGTGGGCAGGAGGCACTGGGGAGGAGGGGAAGAAGTGGGGGCAGGAAGAGGTGGAGTGAGGGTGGGGCATGCTCGGGGGAGGGGGCGGAACAGAGTGGGAAGAGGCGGGGCAGGGGTGGGGGCGGGGACAGGGTCTGGGGCGGAGCGGGGGGTCAAGCACCCCCTGGGAAATCAGAAAGTTGGTGCCTGTTATTGTGCGTTCTTACTGTATTGAATAGAGGAGCATTTCATGCATCCCTTTCAGTCACTTTGCCTGATCCGTATCACAGATTGAAAGTAAATATCCAATCCAGGATGGTAAAAAGGCCACCACTGGGAACTGAGATAAATAAATTTTTTTATGAGATTTTAAACCATTCAGGGCTAGTCTGCACTACTGCACTACATTGGTGCCGCTGCATCACTGTACTGCATCTGGTCAAGATGCATTATGCTGACAGGAGAGCGCTTTCCCGTTCGCATAATTACTTCACCTCAATGAGAGGTGGAAGTGATGTTGGGTGGAGAGCATCTCCCGCTAACATAGCGTGGTGTGGACAGCACTTTAAGTCAATGTTACTTGCATTGCTCAGCGGGTGGCTTTTTCACACCCCTGAATGACGTAAGTTACATCGACTTAAGCGGTAGTGTAGATAAGCCCTAAGATGAAGAACGGACATACACGCTCTATAAAGAGAACAATCACAACACTCTCCAGTGCCTTAACAACATAAAAACGGCCATACTGGGTCAGACCAAAGGTCCATCTAGCTCAGTATCCTGTCTTCTGCCAGTGGCCAATGCCAGGTGCCCCAGAGGGAATGAACAGACCAGATAATCCATCAATGTTGCCCATTCCCAGCTTCTGGCAATCAGAGGGTAGGGACACCATCCCTGATATCCTGGCTCATAGCCATTGATGGACCTATCCTACATGAATTTATCTAGTTCTTTTTTGAACCCTGTTATACCCTTGGCCTTCACAACATCCTCTGGCAAAGAGTTCCACAGGGTGACTGTGCATTGTGTGAAGAAATATTTCCTTTTGTTTATTTTAAACCTGTGCCCATTAATTTCATTGGGTGACCCCTAGTTCTGTGTTATGAGAAAGAGTAAATAACACTTCCTTATTTATTTTCTGCACACCTATCATGATTTTATAATATTTTATGTATAGTTGTGTCTTCTGAAGGATAGGTAGAGCCACGTGTCATCTGCATATTGCTGGCACTTGAGTCCATATGGTCTGACCAGTTCATCTACTGATTGCATATAGATATTGACTAAGACTGGAAAATTGATCTTGTGGGAGTCCACAAGTGAGGGATCTAGTTTCCAATAACTACTCATTGGATGCGTTCCTCCAGGAAGGACATAAGCCATTTTAGCTCATTCCGCCATAGCCCTGCCCCCTTTCTGCTGTGGGACAGCAGTGGTCCCAGCAGCCATCATCCACATCGTTAACAGTGGCGAGTGCTGCAGAGAGGTCCAAGAAGATGAGAATGGATAGGTGCCCTCTGTCCATTGACAGCAAAATATCATCCATCAGTGCCACTAAAGTTGTCCAGTGTTCAAGGGCTGGTCTACACTACGACTTTAGGTCGAATTTAGTAGCGTTACCTCGATTTAAGCCTGGACTCGTCCACACAATTAAGCCCTTTTATTCGACTTAAAGGGCTCTTTAAATCGATTTCTTTACACCACCTCCGACGACGGGATTAGCGCTGAAATCGGTTTTGCCATTTCGAATTAGGGTTAGTGTGGCCGCAATTCGATGGTATTGGCCTCCGGGAACTATCCCACAGTGCACCATTGTGACCGCTCTGGACATCAATCTGAACTCGGATGCACTGGCCAGGTAGACAGGAAAAGCCCCGCGAACGTTTGAATTTCATTTCCTGTTTGCCCAGCGTGGAGAGCACAGGTGACCACGCAGAGCTCATCAGCACAGGTAACCATGATGGAGTCCCAGGATCGCAGAAGAGCTCCAGCATGGACCGAACGGGAGGTACGGGATCTGATCGCCATATGGGGAGACGAATCCGTGCTAGCGGAACTCCGTAGCAGTAAAAGAAATGCAAAAACATTTGAAAAAGTCTCAAAGGGCATGAAGGACAGAGGCCATAACAGGGATGCACAGCAGTGCCGCGTGAAAATTAAGGAGCTAAGGCAAGCCTACCAGAAAACCAGAGAGGCAAACGGAAGGTCCGGGGCACAGCCGCAGACATGCCGCTTCTACGCCGAGCTGCATGCCATGCTAGGGGGTGCAGCCACCACTATCCCAACCCTGTGCTATGACTCCGTCAATGGAGACTCACGCAACACAGAAGCGGGTTCTGGGGACGAGGAAGACGATGATGATGAACAGACGGGAGATGGCTCACAGCAAGGAGGCAGAGAAACCGTTTTCCCCAACAGCCAGGATCTGTTTATCACCCTGGACCTGGAGCCAGTAAACCCCGAACCCACCGAATCCCAAAGCGTGCTCGCAGACCCCGGAGAAGGGACCTCTGGTGAGTGTACCTTTGTAAATATTACACATGGTTTAAAAGCAAGCGTGTTTAATGATTAATTTGCCCTGGCATTCACGGCCAGGACAGCTACTGGAAAAGTCTGTTAACGTGTATGGGGATGGAGCGGAAATCCTCCAGGGACATCTCCAGAAAGCTCTCCTGGATGTACTCCCAAAGCCTTTGCAAAAGGTTTCTGGGGAGGGCTGCCTTATTCCGTCCGCCATGGTAGGACACTTTACCACGCCAGGCCAGTAGCACGTAGTCTGGAATCATTGCATAGCAAAGCATGGCAGCGTATGGTCCCGGTGTTTGCTGGCATTCAGACAACATCCATTCCTTATCTCTCTGTGTTATCCTCAGGAGAGTGATATCATTCATGGTCACCTGGTTGAAATAGGGTGCTTTTATTAAGGGGACATTCAGAGTGCCCGTTCCTGCTCGGCTGAACAGAAATGTTCCCCACTGTTAGCCACGCGGTGGGGGGAGGGGTGAAGTGATCATCCCAGGGAATTGGGTGTGTGTGGGGGGGGGGGGGGGGGTTAGTTGGGTTTGTGCTGCACGTTAACCCGGCAACCGCATCCCTCCCTCCTTTTAAATTGCCATACCATTTTAAATGGCCAACCCAACGGCTGCTTGGTATGGAAAATGAGGGTGCTGCTGTTTGAAACCATTCCCACATGTTATTAAGGTTAAAGAAGCCAAAAGACTGTGGCTTACCATGGCTGCCTGCAAGCCGAATTCTGTTGCCTGGCCCTGCGTGAGTGATCTCTCACACCAAATCGGCAGACCCTCAATATAAATAGAGGCAAAATACGACCTTGTAACGAAAGCATTTGTGCTATGTAATGTGAACAGCAAGGTTTAACGGGAAAGAGTGATCCTATTGTTCTCTAAAATGTGTCTTTTTAACTACCTATCTCCCTTTTCCCCCACCAGCTGCAAATGTTTCTCCTTCGCAGAGGCTAGTGAAGATTAGAAGGAGGAAGAAGAGAACTCGGGATGAAATGTTCTCGGAGCTCCAGACGGCCTCCCACGCTGACAGGGTTCAGCAGAATGCTTGGAGGCAGACAATGTCTGACTGCAGAAAAGCACAGTTTGAACGCGAGGAGAGGTGGCGGGCTGAATCGCGTGCTGAATCGGAGAGGTTGCGTGCTGAATCGCGGGCTGAATCTGAGAGGTGGCGTCAGATTGAGAACAGAAGGCAGGAGTCCATGCTCCGACTGCTGGAGCATCAAAGTGAGATGCTCCAGCGTATGGTTGAGCTGCAAGAAAGGCAGCAGGAGCACAGACCGCCACTACAGCCCCTGTGTAACCAACAGCCCTCCTCCCCAAGTTCCATGGCGTCCTCACCCAGACGCCCAAGAACGCGGTGGGGGGGCCTCCGGCCACCCAGCCACTCCACCCCAGAGGATTGCTCAAGCAGCAGAAGGCTGGCCTTCAATAAGTTTTGAAGTTTCTAATTTTTAAAGTTTTAAAGTTTTATAGTGCACGGTGTCCTTGTCCTTCCCTCCTCCCCCACCCCACCCAGCGCTTCCCTCCTCCCCCATCCCTCCTGGGCTACCTTGGCAGTTATCCTCCTATTTGTGTGAATTAATAAAGAATGCATGAATTTGAAGTAACAATGACTTTATTGCCTCTGCAAGCGGTGATCGAAGGGGGGAGGGGAGGGTGTCTAGCTTACAGTGAAGTAGAGTGAACCGGGCGGGGGCGGGGGGGAGGTTCATCAAGGAGAAACAAACAGAACTTTCACACCGTAGCCTGGCCAGTCATGAAACTGGTTTTCAAAGCTTCTCTGATGCGCACCGCACCCTGCTGTACTCTTCTAATCGCCCTGGTGTCTGGCTGCGCGTAATTAGCGGCCAGGCGATTTGCCTCAGCCTCCCACCCCGCCATAAACGTCTCCCCCTTACTCTCACAGATATTGTGGAGCGCACAACAAGCAGTAATAACAATGGGAATATTGTTTTCGCTGAGGTCTAACCGAGTCAGTAAACTGCGCCAGCGCGCTTTTAAACGTCCAAATGCACATTCTACCACCATTCTGCACTTGCTCAGCCTGTAGTTGAACAGGTCCTGACTACTGTCCAGGCTGCCTGTGTATGGCTTCATGAGCCATGGCATTAAGGGGTAGGCTGGGTCCCCAAGGATAACTATAGGCATTTCAACATCCCCAACGGTTATTTTCTGGTCTGGGAAGAAAGTCCCTTCCTGCAGCTTTTGAAACAGACCAGAGTTCCTGAAGACGCGAGCGTCATGTACCTTTCCTGGCCATCCCACGTTGATGTTGGTAAAACGTCCCTTGTGATCCACCAGTGCTTGCAGCAGCATTGAAAAGTACCCCTTTCGGTTTATGTACTCGCTGGCTTGGTGCTCCGGTGCCAAGATAGGGATATGGGTTCCATCTATCGCCCCACCACAGTTAGGGAATCCCATTGCAGCAAAGCCATCCACTATGACCTGCACATTTCCCAGAGTCACTACCCTTGATATCAGCAGCTCTTTGATTGCCCTGGCTACTTGAATCACAGCAGCCCCCACAGTAGATTTGCCCACTCCAAATTGATGTCCGACTGACCGGTAGCTGTCTGGCGTTGCAAGCTTCCACAGGGCTATGGCCACTCGCTTCTCAACTGTCAGGGCTGCTCTCATCTTGGTATTCTGGCGCTTCAGGGCAGGGGAAAGCAAGTCACAAAGTTCCATGAAAGTGCCCTTACGCATGCGAAAGTTTCGCAGCCACTGGGAATCGTCCCACACCTGCAGCACTATGCGGTCCCACCAGTCTGTGCTTGTTTCCCGGGCCCAGAATCGGCGTTCCACGGCATGAACCTGCCCCATTACCACCATGATTTTCACATTGCTGTGGCCCGTACTTTGTGAGAAGTCTATGTCTATTTCCTCATCACTCTCGTCACCGCGCTGCTGTTGCCTCTGCGCTGCTGTTGCCTCCTCCTCCTCCTGGTTTTGCTTTGCCAGGTTCCGGCTCTGCATATACTCCAGGATAATGCGCGTGGTGGTCATAGTGCTCATAATTGCCGCGGTGATCTGAGCGGGCTCCATGATCCCAGTGCTATGGCGTCTGGGCAGAAAAAAGGCGCGAAACGATTGTCTGCTGTTGCTTTCACGGAGGGAGGGAGGGAGGGAGGGAGGGAGTGGGGGCCTGACGACATGTACCCAGAATCACCCGCGACACTGTTTTTGCCCCATCAGGCATTGGGATCTCAACCCAGAATTCCAATGGGCGGCGGAGACTGCGGGAACTGTGGGATAGCTACCCACAGTGCAACGCTCCAGAAGTCGACGCTAGCCTCGGTACTGTGGACGAAGTCCGCCGACTTAATGCACTTAGAGCATTTTGTGTGGGGACACACACAATCGACTGTATAAAAACGATTTCTATAAAACCGACTTCTATAAATTCGACCTAATTTCGTAGTGTAGACATACCCCAAGGTAAGTTTTGAGCAACGAACTGCAAGATGAACAGCTGCCCAGCATGGTTAGTAAAAGCCAGCATTCGGATGGTTATTACTGATGGGAAATGATAATATCTCCCTTTCTAAGAGCATTTTTCTGACACTACTATCTCTCCAACTTTTGCTACCAAATGCAGTGCTCCCTACCATCTGTAGTCTTATCGAGTTCTGTGGAGAAGTTCATGGTTATAAGAACTTCCCTTGGTTGTAAGTGTTTGAAGAACGGGGTTCTAAGAGAATCAGACATAAATCAAACAGACACAAGCATTTCAGTATGTTATAATGGGGATTCTTCATCGCATTTTAAGCTGTTTTTTCACGAAGGTTCAGAAAGTGACTTGTCTTTATTTTAGAGATGGAGATTTTCTGAGATTAGCACTTGTTCTACATTTATATGTGTTTAGGGAGAGCTGAAAGGGAATATTTTATGTCACAAATAAATAGATTTGCAAGGCCTAAAATGCAGCACAGTTCCTCAGGGATTTGTTAAGGCAATGGAAGCCAAAAAATAAAATAAAATATGTGCCAAATTCTTCCCTTAGTTATTCTGGATTTAAACCTCCAATAACTCCAAAGATTTCAGCTAAATTACTCTGAATTGACACTAAAGAAAGAAAGAATACCTTAACCCATCAAAAACAATGATGTTATTGTTAATAATAATTAATAACATTTAAATTGAAATATTAATGCAATAAATAATGTTTTCACCTCCCAGCTCACAGAGAACCGAGAAGTAATTGATAACAAAAATACTAATAAAATAATGAAATATAGTAAAGTAAAATAAAACAGCATTATTAACATGGAAATAATATAATATCATTAATCTCCTTAAACTTTTAAAGAGCAATTGAAGTCTGTTATAATTCTTTAAATTCAACCTATCAACCTAATTGGCTAAACAGCCAGGCAGTAAGCAAGGAGTTTTGCGATCCACTTGTAATGGAATGCTAAACTGTATTATATGTTCAGCCATTAGGTGGGATGATGTGTAAAATACCTTATTTAAACTAACCTCAGCCATACCTAGCAGGGCATTAAAGGATATTATGATGAACACATCTGGTGTGTATAAGCAAGTTCTGTAGCCAGTCCATATCTGGTACTGAAGAACATGCCATGGTGTCAGAAGTAAACTAAGAACAGAAACAGAAGGAAAACAGGAACAAAGGTTGCAGACAGAAGGTTGTAGGATCTCATCAACATGCCACTCTTCAATGCCCCAGAGAATTTCAGCTTTGACAAACCTTCACAATGGACAGACTGGAAACAATATTTGCAAGATTTGGCATTGCTATCAAGCTGCACAAAGAAACTGGAGATATACAGGTGTCATCTTTAATTTATGCTATAAGGAAGCAAGCAGAGCATATCTTTAAATCCTTTGAATGTACTGAAGACAGTCACAAAGATGACTATGAAAGGGTTCTGGCTATGTTTAATACATACATACTTTATACCACCGAGAAATGTGTTTTATGAAAAAGCATGTTTTCAGCAGAGAATTCAAAAACCAGGGGGAAATGTTGAATGTTTTATAAGAGCTCAGCATGCATTGGCTGAAAACTGTGATTTTGAAAGTGCAAAACATGAAAATATCAGAGACAGCCTGGTTATTGGGTTAACAGATGATAGCCTTTCACAGCAGCTACAGCTGAAGAGAGATTTAACCCTACCCGGAGCTATACAGATAGCGAAGCAGTCAAACAATAGAACAAAAGGCAGGAGCAACTTGAAAAACCAAGTATCAGAGGGGTAGCCGTGTTAGTCTGGATCTGTAAAAGCAGCAAAGAATCCTGTGGCACCTTATAGACTAACAGAGGTTTTGCAGCATGAGCTTTCGTGGGTGAATACCCACTTCTTCGGATGCAAGTAGTGGAAATCTCCAGGGGCAGGTATATATATGCAAGCAAGAAGCAAGCTAGAGATAACGAGTTTAGTTCAATCAGGGAGGGTGAGGCCCTGTTCTAGCAGTAGAGGTGTGAAAACCAAGGGAGGAGNCAGGGCATTAAAGGATATTATGATGAACACATCTGGTGTGTATAAGCAAGTTCTGTAGCCAGTCCATATCTGGTACTGAAGAACATGCCATGGTGTCAGAAGTAAACTAAGAACAGAAACAGAAGGAAAACAGGAACAAAGGTTGCAGACAGAAGGTTGTAGGATCTCATCAACATGCCACTCTTCAATGCCCCAGAGAATTTCAGCTTTGACAAACCTTCACAATGGACAGACTGGAAACAATATTTGCAAGATTTGGCATTGCTATCAAGCTGCACAAAGAAACTGGAGATATACAGGTGTCATCTTTAATTTATGCTATAAGGAAGCAAGCAGAGCATATCTTTAAATCCTTTGAATGTACTGAAGACAGTCACAAAGATGACTATGAAAGGGTTCTGGCTATGTTTAATACATACATACTTTATACCACCGAGAAATGTGTTTTATGAAAAAGCATGTTTTCAGCAGAGAATTCAAAAACCAGGGGGAAATGTTGAATGTTTTATAAGAGCTCAGCATGCATTGGCTGAAAACTGTGATTTTGAAAGTGCAAAACATGAAAATATCAGAGACAGCCTGGTTATTGGGTTAACAGATGATAGCCTTTCACAGCAGCTACAGCTGAAGAGAGATTTAACCCTACCCGGAGCTATACAGATAGCGAAGCAGTCAAACAATAGAACAAAAGGCAGGAGCAACTTGAAAAACCAAGTATCAGAGGGGTAGCCGTGTTAGTCTGGATCTGTAAAAGCAGCAAAGAATCCTGTGGCACCTTATAGACTAACAGAGGTTTTGCAGCATGAGCTTTCGTGGGTGAATACCCACTTCTTCGGATGCAAGTAGTGGAAATCTCCAGGGGCAGGTATATTGCATCCGAAGAAGTGGGTATTCACCCACGAAAGCTCATGCTGCAAAACCTCTGTTAGTCTATAAGGTGCCACAGGATTCTTTGCTGCTTTTGAAAAACCAGAAACTAGTTTAGAAGCTATAAACAGACACTTGATTGTCAAAAGTCATTGTCATAAAACCCCTTAGGCAAGGAGAGAGAGCTCCCAGGCTAAGAGGGACAAATTCCAGCCGACATGCACAAGGTGTAGGAAAATCATATCACAAAAGATGATGCATATCCAGCCAGAAGCACATGGTGTAATAAATGCAAAAAAATGGACATTATGCAGCTGTTTGCCACACCAGTGTTGTCAGGGAGTTGACTCATATTACAGAAAATCAAGAGCCATTGTTTCTGGGATCTATCAATTGTGATGGCATAGAGCCTGTCCGGAGAGTGAAACTGAATATTCATGGCAAGACTATTGACTGTACAATTGACTCAGAAGCTGATGTTACAGTCATCTCAGAAGGGACTTACAGTCACTTTCAACCCCTCCCAGAACTGAAGTCACCTGACACAGCTCTGACTAGCCTTGGAACTATTCTGAATAGTGTAACCCTTCTGCCCATCAGAGTTGGCAGCAACAAGGGCCGGGTTCAGTATCTAGGGGTTCCATTTCAATAACATAATGCAAAACCATCTCGAGCTCCCACCCAGTGACCTGGGACAATTACATACCACCCCCCAGGGCGCCTCTAAGAGGGAATGCTTCCCCTCTCGCAAGTACAGAGTCTGAGTGTAGCAAAAGCCTTTTAATAAAGGAGGGAAATAATGCGGCATTATGTTAGGGAAACACCACAAACAGGACTCATAACACAAACCATGAGCAAAAGACCCACCCCCAAGTAAGTCTGGGAGTGCCCTTTCCCCCTCAGGGTCTTAAGTCCCGCAATCCAACAGTCACCTCACCCACAGTTTCTGTCCTTGGTCAGTGCAGCCCCCAGAGTTCAGAAGTTCATCTGCAGAGTTTACCTCCCAGCCTGGGTGGAAGTGGGGGGAGGTATGGAGGCATCTTACGTGCGCCACTGCTCGGGTCAACAGCTGATTGCCACACTGTAAGCGAGCGCGGACTCACCCCTGCGGCGCCTCCTGCTGGTCGTCCAGGGAATTAGCTCTTCCAGCATCTGGAGTGCCCCCTGCAGGCTAGTGATCCGGCTTGTCTCTGGCCCGTGTCCCTTCCAGGACCCCTTTCACTGGGTCTCCCCCCTCCCAGCGGAACCCTCACCCACTATCCCCACCTTGCCTCAGTCGTAGGCTACTGCCAGTCACCAACTAGCCCCCGCACCCTGGGGCAGACTGCAGTGTCAGCCCCTCATCACAGGCAAAGGGTGGGTTTGGACCTGCTGCCTTGGCCTACCCCTGGGCTGCCCTCTGCAACCCCCAGTACCTTTTAGCCCAATGCTAGGCCGCAGCCTGGGGCTTTCCAGGCTGGAGCTCCCCGGCTCCTCTGCCTTTCCCCAGCCCTGCTCCAGTCAGGTACCCTGTCCTTACGTCCCTGCAGCCAGGCCCTTCTCTCTCTGAAGGCAGAGAGAGACTCACTCCTCCTGGCTCAAAGCCTTTTTATAGGGGCCGGCTGTGGTCTGTTTGGGGCGTGGCTCCCAGCTGTGCCTACTTCCCCAGTCAGCCTGGGAGCTGCTTGCCCCAGCCACAGCCCTCTGCTGGGTGGTTCTAAGCCCCTCAGGGCAGGAGCGGGGGACCACCCCGCTACACACACCTTTCCATGGGATTCTGCTGCAGTCTTCACCGCCAGCTGCACCTCTCCACCAGCCATCCTGCTGGCCGCTCCTCTCCGCCAGCCATCCTGCTAGCCAGTCCTCTCCACTAGCTGCTCACCAATATGTCTTCAGGCCCCCCCAGTGATTTCAGCTTTTAGTAACTTCAGCTCTTTAGTGATTTTAGCTGTTAGTAGGGGAGCCTCAGTGCTGATGCACTCAGAACCACTAGTCCAAAGTAGGTCTAATGTTTAGACCTAGAGATCAGTGATTTTAGCTCTGCAGCATATAACAAGATTCCTAATGGAGTCAAAATTAGCTCTATTATTACACTGTGGAGCAAGGCAGGGTCAAAATGGTGTTTACAACCCTCAGAGGAGGCCCTTACACTGCCAGGTACACATCTATATCCCCAACCTCTCTCAGTTCATTAGGCTTTGGAACCCATGTCCCTTGCCTAGCGAGTGCTACTCAGTTGAGGGCGAGTCCCTGCATCATAAAATGCCAAGTACAGTTCTACTGTCCTCTATTCACATAACCAGGATACAACACTTTATTACTCCTGCCCCAATAACAAAGAGACCGGGGATCCCACAGCAGCCAAAGTGACCATTTGGGCAAGTTTGGGCAAGTTCACCACAGAAACAACCTAAAAAGACAAAGGCTATGCATTCAGAGCAGTCAAAGGAACACAGACCAACAACTTCTTCAGCTGCAGTGTGGCAGCCATGATGGGCCTAGTGGGAAAGGTGGAAGAACATGATGGAAGATTTGATGATACTGGACTTTTGAAAGGAGATTCAGTACAAATCAACTTAGGAGGAGATTTATACTGAACTCTTACATGACTTACGAGGAGAGGCTGAAGGAACTGGGATTATTTGGTCTGCAGAAGAGAAGAGTGAGGGGGGATTTGATAACTGCTTTCAACTACCTGAAAGGGGGTTCCAAATAGGATGGATCTAGGCTGTTCTCAGTGGTGGCAGATGACAGAACAAGTAGCAATGGTCTCAAGTTGCAGTGGGGGAGGTCTAGGTTGGCTATTAGGAGACACCATTTCACTAGGAGGGTGGTGAAGCACTGGGATGGGTTACCTAGGGAGGTGGTGGAATCTCCATCCTTAGAGGTTTCTAAGGCCCGGCTTGACAAAGCCCTGGCTGGCATGATTTAGTTGGTGTTGGTCCTGCTTTGAGCAGGGAATTGGACTAGATGACCTCCTGATTCCAAACAGAGTACAGCCAGCTGCTGCAACTAATGGACAACCTGATGACCAAGTTATTAGATGTTTGGTTCAGGTAATGAGAAAACCAGTACAAGCCAAAGACACTTAACAGACTGATCTGTACTGAACTTCAAAGACAGTGTGATAGTGTAAATATTGTAAATGGTAGGAATGTAGAACTTAAGGGTATGGGAGATGTAATGGAATACTAAACTCTGTTGTACTGGTCAGTCACTGGGAGGCGCTGTATGTATCATACATTACTTAAGCCAGTGGTTCTCAACCAGGGGTATGCGTACCATGGCGGTACTCAGAGGTCTTCCAGGGGGTACATCAACTCATCTAAATATTTGCCTAGTTTTACAACAGGCTACATAAAAAGAACTAGTGAAGTCAATACAAACTAAAATTTCATACAGACGATGACTTGTTTATACCACTGTATATACTATACATTGAAATGTAAGTATAATATTTGTATTCCAAAAAAAGAGAAAGGAAGCAATTTTTAAGTAATAGCATGTGGTGACGCTTTTGTGTTTTTATGTCTGATTTTGTAAACAAGTACTTTTTAAGTGAGGTGAAACTTGGGGGCACGCAAGACAAATCAGACTCCTGAAAGGGGTACAGTAGTCTGGAAAGGTTGAGAGCCACTGTCTTAAGCTAACCTCAGCCACACCTGGCAGAGCATTAAAGGATCTGATGATGAACATATCTGGTGTATATAAACAAGCTTTGTAGCCAGCCTATATCTGGTACAGGAGCATGACATCCCTCATTTACATAAGGGACGGAATAGGTCATAGTCACAACACTGTCACAATGGGGCCCATGCTGCACTGGTCACAATGCAGTTGCCTGGAGTGGCAGCCCAGCTACCCAATCAGCTGGCACAGTGGGAACTCCTCATTTGTGTGCAAGCTCCTTTGACTGGTCAGATCTGGGAGGAGGCCAGTGGCATTTGCAGGTGGAGAAGAGCTGAGCAGAGTGGAGCCATGGCAGCTGCCCAGGGAGGGAAGAGGAGACAGCCTCTGAGGACACAGAAGGCCCAGCAAGATGAACCACGGGCTGCCCCCAAGCAGGGGAAGCACCAGCCCCAGCCGGGGCATCAGATGAGGCAGAAGCCAGCGACGAAGCAGCTGAAGAGCTGCCAGGGGAAGAAGGGCCTGGGGAAGAACGGCGTCCCCACCCGCTACGCCTCCAAGATGCTGCAGCAGATGAGGAAGGTGCGCATGTCGGCCAAGGCCAAGGGGCTGATGAAATCCTTCATGGCCGATATCTACAGCCAGGTATCCACTGAGGCCGAGCACCTGAGGAAGCAGAAACGGCTCCCCGCCCTGGGCTCCTCGGAGGTGCAAGCTGCCCTGCAGCAGGTGATGCCGAGGGAAGTGGCCAAGCACTCGGCCACCCCCGTCTGCAACGAGTCCGCGTAGAGAAACGTCCCTCCCTTCTCCTCGGGGGCAAGCCCGGCTGGGGGGAGAGAAAGAACAAGAGGGGAGAAGGGAGAGAAACAAGCACCAGCCTGAGAGACACCAACACCTGCCTGATTAGAAAGAGGACATTGCTTAAAAGGTGATGAGAGAATTTTCCTTAGGTGCCAACTTCACAATTTTTTATGCAAGACACTGAGCTATAGGAGAGACCGCATCACTGAGAGACACTTTCCATTGCTGCAAACCAGAAACCATCCTGCTGCAGCCTGAAATAACCGAGAAACTCTTCTTCGTAAAACAGAACTTTGTCAGATCTCCACACTGAGTGAGAGACAGTCCAAGAGTCAACCCTTGTGCTGCCTCCGGAAGCACTGAACAAGATCCTTGTCAAGAAGAGCCTAACATCTCTGTACTGGACCAATGAAAGAGACTGGTCTTCCTTGAGAAGAAGAGATCTCCATACCGATGACTGAATGAGCCAGAGACTCCATCATGGTGAAACAGAAAGAAGAGACAAAATAGAGAGATTTGTCCTCACTCGAAATGAGAGGATGGTATGTGATGTGTATTATCCTAAAGCGAATAAAAACATCATCTTTCCATTATAATAAAACAGGATTTTTAACAGCAGTTTTTGTTCTCTCGTATTTCCTTTCTCTCGAAGACTGATGCTGGGGTGGATTGTACTTGAGAATTTAACCTAAAACTTCAGTAAAATTGTAACTTTCTGCTGTGCTGAATAAAAAGAGGAGGAGGGTTTGATGTAACTTCTTTGGTCCTGTTTGCTTATTGCAAATAGCCACCCAAACAAAGATGGTAAGAGTGGCCACTTAAGGCCGCCTTTGGGGGATTGGGGAGCAGTAAAGGTTCTAATAAGATCCCAAGTTTTAAAGCCACTCAGATCAAGTGCTGCCATACACCTCCATAGAAAGAGAAATCAGAGCCCTCTCCAGTTCCTTCAGATTTATTCCTCTTCCCACCAGCATTACCTTGGCCTTGGCTTGACTGAGCTAAAGATAGGCAGGACCTCTGATGAGAAACTTCTCTGCTAGCTACTGAGGCAATATTTTCACTGCGAAAACAACTTTTTTTTCCCCAGCAAAATAGGTAAATTGGGTTAGGTATATCCCTGTAGATTCAAAGTGGAGACAAAGCACGGGTAGTTTTTACCTTAGAGTAGATAGTCGAGATCAATATTAGATTCCCCATCCTTTTAGCTCAATTAGCTACATCGAGATAAAAACTACAGTACTTTGTCTCCACTGGGATTTGTACAGGAAGATCATTAATTCGAGTTAGCTACCTCACTGTAAAAATGAAACCCTATTTTAGCAGTGAAACTAACCTGAGAGAGCAAGGAGAAGGCAGAATTTGGGTTTGACAAAAAGACAAAGTAAACTTGAGTATCATCAACATACTGAGAGTTTTTCTCACCAAAATCATCTCAGAACTGCTGCTCCCCACCACCAGTACCAATCATCTTCACATATACATTAAAACTAAATGGGTTTCACGATTAACTCATGGACAGGATAGGTTAACTACAACCCCATGGGACCTTCCAGAAAGTAAAGAATGTAGCCATGGGAAAGACAATTCCATTTTATTCTGCCAAGACCCATACATGAGCCACAGCACCTCATGTTCAATCCTATCCGAGGCTGATGAAAGATCAAATGAAGTGCCACATGGACAGCTGGCCTCTGTGCTTCCCCAGAAGGAGAGGATGAACTAAAGAGGTCTGTGCAGGTCTTAGGCCGTTCCTCAGTGTAAATACAGACCTGTTAGGATCTCAAAAGTTGGAAGAATGTGGATGTGGCTGAAGTTAGCTGACTGCAACCTTCCAAAATGGAAGGTTTGAGACAGGATGAAAACAGAGCAGAATGTGAATGGGTTGGTGGGGCACCATCAGCAACAGCCTAAGCTGACTGTTAGGCAAGCTGCCCTCACAGGTGACTTATCATCCATATTTCACCAGTAGTAACTCCAACACTGGTTTTCACTAGCCATGAAAGGTGTTCATTCATAAGAACATAGGAATGGCCATACTGGGTCAGACCAAACGTCCATCTATCCCAGTATCCTGTCTCCTTACAGTGGCCAATGCCAGGTGTCCCAGAGGGAATTAACAGAACAGGTGATCATGAAGTGATCCATCCCCTATTGCCCATTCCCAGGTTCTGGCAAACAGAGGCTAGAGACACCAACCCTGCCCATCCTGGCTAATAGCCACTGATGGACCTATCCTCCATGAACTTATCTAGTCCTTTTTTTAACCCTGTTATAGCCTTGGCCTTCACAACATCCTCTGGCAAGGTGGTCCACAGGTTGACTGTGTGTTGTGTGAAGAAATACTTCCTTTTGTTTGTTTTAAACCTGCTGCCTGGTAATTTCATTTGGTGACCCCCCTAGTTCTTGTGTTATGAGAAGGAGTAAAAAACACTTTCTTATTAATTTTCTCCACACCAGTCATGATTTTATAGACTGTTAGGATATAGATATTCAGGCCTGTCTGTAAAGGCCTATACTTTAAGAATTTAGGTATATGTTTATCATTTAGCTAGTTATAGATATATAAAAGAAAGAATGTGTGTAAGGGCATTCTCTCACTGTGACAGTCTGAGGCCCTGTTTTTAAGCTAAGGACTTTGGCTAAGCAGTGGGAGCAGCCATAAGCTGGGAAGCGTATGGTCACATCCTCACATTCCAAACTAGCCATATTGAAATAAGGCAGTCTGGGACTGTTAGAAAGGTGATCCGCTCTATCACCTCCAGAGAAAGGGAAGAGCCTAGAAGATGTAAAAGGAAATTTAGTTTGATAGTTTTCTGTTTGGTAAGAACTCACTTATCAATAGACACAGCTGGGAAACCCTTATGTCTTTATAGATGTAGTTGTGAAATCCTCACTTCTGTATTGTATGTATTATAGTTCCCACTTTGCTATTGTTTATTTGCATGGTCTCTGTCTGGTTCTGTGATTGTTTCTGCCTGCTGTATAATTAGTTTTGTTGGGTGTAAACTAATTAAGGTGGTGGGATATAATTGGTTAGCTAATCATGTTACAATATGTTAGGATTAGTTAGGTAAATTTCAGTAGAATGATTGGTTAAGGGATAGCTAAGAATATTACTATATAAATTAGGGGCAAACAGGAAGTAAGTTGGGATTCGAAAATAAGGAAAAAGGAACTTGGATTTAAGCTTGCTGGAAGTTCACCCCAATAAACATTGAATTGTTTGCACCTTCGGACTTCGGGTGTTGTTGCTCTCTGTTCATGTGAGAAGGACCAGGGAAGTGGGAGAGTGAAGGAATAAGCTCTCTAACATAGACCTCTATCATATCCCCCCTATTCATGTTTCAGACAGCTGAAGAAAGCTTACCCTGAACATATGAAACATCCATCTGTGGGAAGGAGGCCCTTTTTTAAAGCATTGTGGAGCTGCTGTATTTATGTGATAGCTCTTCTAAGTCCATGTGAACTTATTTCATTTTAAACTATTTAATCAAGATGGGGGAGTTCAAATACACATGAAACAGAAATACTAGTGTAACCCCCTGCTTGCTCAGAATGGCGCTCTGTCCCCCTCTAGTGGTGGTTAGGCCCCCTACAGAATGATGAGCCTGCCACACCCTTGGCTAACAGACGTGTTTTTTCACTCATGCATTTAGTTCCAGATGTCCCAGGTTTGATTCATGCTACTGATGCTTGGCTGTGGGTCGGCATTATGCTTGCTTCAGCTCTTATTACCCATGACTTCAATGGGGAGCTGGTTCAGGCCATAATGTGCTGAGTGTTTTGATTATGTATAGTATATTATAGGCTGCTGGATCCCATTGTATACCTGGCCCTTCTGCTTTCACTCTCTGTGTGGATCAAGCCTTTTACCCCATGGACTGAAAATTTCTCTTTATACATAGATTCCTTCATTTATTAAGGGTCCATTTTTTCAGAGATTTTTTACTAATTGTCGAGCTTCCAGCTAAGATCAGTCCTACTGAAAGTCACAGACAGTGCTCATTGAAGAAAGTGCTACAGTAAATGTTTGAAGAAATGGGCACTATAATAGAGCTTGATGCAGTTAAAATGGACACATCTCCAAAAAAACAATGATTTTTCATTAAACCTGCCGCTCTTCTCTTTGGGAGAATGGTGGGGAACATACTTGTCTTTAATCTGGAGCCATTCTAGGGTTGAGCAGTTATCTACTCATCAAGTTATTGCTTTAATGTGTGTGCAGAGAACTAGTAAGAGCTCTGATGGGAACATTTTAAATCTGACGAATACTTTTACAATCTTTGTCCTTATGAACATCATGTCCTTTGTCATCCCCATCCTGTTTTGTTAACTCAATGGTTGGGTCACATCTAAAGAATTACTTGTAAGATCTTTGGAGCAAGGAAAGATGTTTGATATGACTTCTATGAAATGCCAGACTCTCTTTAATAAAATAATAACTGAATAATAATAACATAATAAAATAATAATTAATTAATAATACAGGCTAAAATTTTGAAAGCAGCCTAAAGGATTTATCTGTTCATTTCTCATTCAAATTAGTGGGAATTGGGCATCCACAGGTATCCAAAAAACTCAACTCAAAATATTAAAAAGAGAGCCGAGTGTATCGGGGATTTATATTGCTAAGTGGAAGTAAAGGAGAGAAAAAGCCAACAGAAATAGTAATAACTACAATTAATCATGCTAAAACAAAATCACCATAAAAATAAATATGAATACTATTAGATTAATATTATTAATTATATCAACATTAAAAAGTGATCATTAGTACCCAGCTAAGGGACAGTCTGATGCCAATATAACCCATCAAATTGCCATATAAACTTTATTATACTATTTATCCCTCCATTGGCCAGTCAGCAGGTGGGATGTAACTATTAATTCAGGGAAGTCCTATGGCCTGAGCTATACAGGAGGTCAGACTCGAAGATCACTATAGTTCCTTCTGGCTTTATCATCTATGAATCCCCTTCATTTCTGTGTGTGTGGGGGTGGGGGTGGGGGTTAATGACCCATGGTTGCCCATTATGAGACATGTGGATCTGTACCGATATCATCACATTGTGACTAGTTGGGCATTGTTTCGACCAGCCAATCAATGGGCTCAGAGTCGGCTCCTCATTTGAATGCCTGCCACTATATATGAGTACAGCAGGGTGAAGGCCAGCGGCATTTGCAGGCAAAGGGGCTGAGCTGAGCTGAGTGAAAGCAAAGCAGAGCAATGGCTGCTTCCCAGAGAGGGAGAAAGAAGACTCAGACTCGGAGTAGACAGAAGCACTATGGGAGGAAGTCCCAGGCCAAGCAGAGGAAGTCCCGGGACAAGCGAAGGAGGCAAGCAAGTCAGACACCAGCAAGGAAGCATGGGAAGAGCAGGCCTGGGAAGAAGCGCTCTCCCACCCCGTACGACTCCAAGATGCTGAGACAGCTGCAGCGGAGCAATGGGCAAATGTCAAGCCAGGCCAAAGGGCTGATGATCTCCTTCATGAACAACATGTACAGAAAGGTGTCCTCAGAGGCCAACCGCTTGAGGAAGCAGAGCCACAACCCCACCATTGGCTCCTCCCAGATGCAAGCCGCCCTGCAGGAGGTGATGCCGACAAAACAGGCTAGGCAGCCGGCCACCTCTTTCTCAAAGAGGTCTCGGTAGAGAAATAATCCCTCCCCTTCTCCCCCTGAAGTGCATCCTGGCTGGGACAAGAGAAAAATAGGGAGAAGGGAGAGGAGAAAACACCAGCCTGAGGCACTACCACTTGCCTGCTAAAGACCTGACATTGCCTTAAAGATGCCAAGAAAAACCTACACTCGCCGCATTATTGAGGGACCAACCATATGAGAGACTGAATCAGTGAAAGACATTTTCCAGGCTTGAGAATGAGTGACCATTCTATTGCGGTCTGACTCAATGAGATCATCGTGGCAGGGATGGGGTGGGGGGGTAGGGGAGAGGAGAAGGGATCATCATCTCTTAACTGAGTCAGTGTGAAAGAATCTCGGCCATTGGAAAGAAGAGACCATCATGTTGGTTGTGGACTATAAATGAGAAACCCTAGAAAGAGACTAGAAAGATCTGGCATCAATTTGAACTGAAAGGACTGTATGTAAGGTGTTTTCCTAAGGGAAATGAAATAGTCATCTTGGAATTATAATAAAACAGGATTTTAGCAGCATTTTTCAGTGTGATGTGCTTCCTTTATCTTAGGGATTAATGATGGTGGGGGTGGATTGTGTGTCAGAAAGCTTACGAGTAAGAGTTGTGTGGGTTTTTGCTTTATTGAGAAAGGGGGTGGAATTTTGCAAACCTCTTCCAGGCCTCTTTCGTTATCAGAGATTATCCCATCTAAAACGTTAAAAGACGCTTTTGTTCCACCAGTGTCACCGGGGAATTGAGAGTTATTAAGAGTCTAAAAAACTTCAGGTTTAAAATCCCTCAAAGGGTGGGAATAGCCACTCCATAGAGAGACCAGTCTACATCTCTCTTTAGATTCTCCATATTTAGCCCAATTCTTACCAATATTACCTACATCTGTCTGAAGCTGAAGCTAGCTGGCTTTTCCCTTATGATGCTGTATATATAAGGACCATGTCCTCAGCGCCGGCTCCAGGGTTTTTGCCGCCCCAGGCAGCCAAAAACCAAAAAAAAAAAAAAAAGCCACGATCGCGATCGCGATCTGCGGCGGCAATTCGGCGGGAGGTCCTTCGCTGCGAGCGGGAGTGAGGGACCCTCCGCCGAATTGCCGCCGAATACCTGGACGTGCCGCCCCTCTCCCGAGTGGCTGCCCCAAGCACCTGCTTGTTAAGCTGGTGCCTGGAGCCGGCCCTGCATGTCCTCAGCCAGTGTAAACTTGTATAACTCCATGAACTTCAGTGAAGTTACAGTGATTTGCAGCAGCTGGTCCTGCGAGAACAAGGGGCGGGAGCATCTGAATTCGATGAGCTGGGTATCTTTAGCGTCCTGATGATTTGTCCAACCCAAAACATCTCCCAGTTTCCACTATCTTAATCTAAAAGAGGGGTCAGTCAGGATGCCCATGAGGACGGTGAGTCAGTGACCTCCCAGAGATTACAGAACAGAGTCACTAATATCAACACTTCCCTCTGCCCTGTCAGGTACCACAGAAAAAAAAATGAGGGAACTGTAAATGGACAGTTGATCTTCATGCATCACCAGAAGGAAATTATCGGCCAAATAGATGAGATTCTAGGCCAACCCTAGGTATAATGCCGGACTCGTTGGCATCCCAGTAACTGGAAGAATTTAGGTGTAGCTAAAATTAGTTCTCTGCAGCCTTCTCAACAACCGTGTTTGTAAAGGAATTGTCAGAGGGTGACACTGGCCCTTTAAGAGATAGCAGGGCCAGTGTACTGTGACTCATCAGCTGCCTCCCACCTGGGCTTAAGAGAGAGTACCTGGACCCTAGAGGGGGATAGACTTAATGAATGTGGGTTGCCTTACAGCATGGACATAGACAGCCAGGAAAAGGACAGGTGAGAGCTTCCAGAGACCAGGGAGCTGTGGAAGGGCCTGGAAGGAGGTATAGTTAGTCCCTGGGAGAAGGCTGAAGGTAGGAGAGTGGCGTGAAGGTAGGAGCCGTGGAGCGGAATAGGAATAAAGAGGAATAAATCTGAAGGAACTGGAGAGGGCTGTGACTTCTCTTTCTATGAAGGTTTATGGCAACCCTTGATCTGAGTGGCTTTAAATCTAGGGATCTTATTAGAATCTTTACTGCTCCTCAACCCCCCAAAGGCGGCTTTAAATGGCTACTCTTACCATCTTTGGGTAGCTATTGTTTTTAAACAGCAATAAGCAAAGAGGACTGAAGAAGTTACATAGAACCCTCCTCCTCTTTTTATTCAGCACAGCAGAAAGTTACAATTTTACTAACGTTTTAGATTAAATTCTCAAGTACAATCCACCCCAGCATCAGTCTTTAAGACAAAGGAAATTCGTGAGACCAAAAACTGCTGTTAAAAATCCTGTTTTATTATAATGGAAAGATGATGTTTTTATTTGCTTTGGGATAATGCACATCACATACCATCCTCTCATTTCGAGTGAGGACAAATCTCTCTATTTCATCTCTCTTCTTTCTGTTTCACCATGATGGAGTCTCTGGCTCATTCAGTCCTCGGTATGGAGATCTCTTCTTCCCAAGGAAGACCAGTCTCTTTCATTGGTCCAGTACAGAGATGTTAGGCTCTTTGTGTCTAGGATCTTGTTCAGCACTTCCGGATGCAGCACAAGGGTTGCCTCTTGGACTGTCTCTCACTCAGTGTGGAGATCTGACAAAGTTCTGTTTTACGAAGAAGAGTTTCTTGGTTATTTTAGGCTGCAGCAGGATGGTTTCTGGTTTGCAGCAATGGAAAGTGTCTCTCAGTGATGCGGTCTCTCCTATAGCTCAGTCTCTTGCATAAAAAATTGTGAAGTTGGCGCCTAAGGAAAATTCTCTCATCATCTTTTAAGCAATGTCCTCTTTCTAATCAGGCAGGTGTTGGTGTCTCTCAGGCTGGTGCTTGTTTCTCTCCTTTCTCCACTCTTGTTCTTTCTCTCCCCCCAGCTGGGCTTGCCCCCGAGGAGAAGGGAGGGATGTTTCTCTACACAGACTCATTGCAGACGGGGGTGGCCGAGTGCTTGGCCACTTCCCTCGGCATCACCTGCTGCAGGGCAGCTTGCACCTCCGAGGAGCCCAGTGTGAGGAGCCGTTTCTGCTTCCTCAGGTGCTCGGCCTCAGTGGATACCTGGCTGTAGATATCGGCCATGAAGGATTTCATCAGCCCCTTGGCCTTGGCCGACATGCGCACCTTCCTCATCTGCTGCAGCATCTTGGAGGCGTAGCGGGTGGGGACGCCGTTCTTCCCCAGGCCCTTCTTCCCCTGGCAGCTCTTCAGCTGCTTCGTCGCTGGCTTCTGCCTCATCTGATGCCCCGCCTGGGGCTGGTGCTTCCCCTGCTTGGGGGTGGCCCATGGTTCATCTTGCTGGGCCTTCTGTGTCCTCAGAGGCTGTCTCCTCTTCCCTCCCTGGGCAGCTGCCATGGCTCCACTCTGCTTAGCTCTTCTCCACCTGCAAATGCCACTGGCCTCCTCCCAGATCTGACCAGTCAAAGGAGCTTGCGCACAAATGAGGAGTTCCCACTGTGCCAGCTGATTGGGTAGCTGGGCTGCCACTCCAGGCAACTGAATTGTGACCAGGGCAGTATGGGCTTCATGGCAACACCCTTTGTGATCTCAACCAGTTCCCTCCCTTATGTAAATGAAGGGATCATAAAATCTGGCAACTTGTTGGCTGTGTGCTTTGGCCAATCAGTTTGATATGTGAATTTATAGACTTATGATGGACCCAAGGAGACTGTCAAAATAAATGTGTGGAAATGAGTGATATCGTAGTATTCTCATTTTAATACCATTTTATTTTTATTTCTTTTTATGTTATTATATTCATTTGGTTTTATTACAGGTGGAACTGGTAGTGACCCCTCTCTTTATTTTACCTGATATTATAAAATATGCTTGTGCCCTTTCCTTTGAGGAGCTGTCATACTGACACTGTTTGCATCCAGTCTTTGCAATTCTGTAGAGGTTATGCCTCAAGTCTAGAGAGTTGCCTCTTCTTTGTTACAGGAAACTCTCTTCAGCTATTGCAGAGATAAAAATCACCATTTCCCCTCTGTTGCTTGCCTTCCTCGAGAAAATTTTGGCAGCCAGTCAGAATAATAACCCGACATACAACCATTCCTAGGCTGGAATTCCCACATGCTGTACCAGGAACACCTGGGAGCAGCTGCAATAGGGTAGGTGGGGAGAGAGGAAGAGACCTAAACATGAGAACAGCCATATTGGGTGAGACCAATGGTCCATCTAACTGAGTATTCTGTCTTCTCACTGTGGCCAGAGCCAGTTGCTTCAGAGGGAGTGAACAGAACAGGGAAATTATTGAGTGATCCATCCCCTGTCGTCCAGTCCCAGCTTCTGGCAGTCAGAGGTTTAGGGACACTCAGAGCATGGGGTTGCGTTCCTAACAATCTTGGCTAGTAGCCATTGATGGACCTGTCCTCCATGAACTTATCTAATTCTTTTTTGAACGCAGTTACAGTTTTGGCCTTCACAAAATCCCATGACGATTTCCACAGTTTGACAGTGCATTGTGTGAAGTACTTCCTCTTGCTTATTTTAAACCTGCTGCCTATTAATTTCATCGAGTCACTTTCTCCGTAGCATTCATTATTTCAGATCTCTATCATATCCCTTCTTACTTCTCTCTTTTCTGAAAAGAACAGTCCCAGTCTTTTTAATCTCTTCTAGTATGGGAGCCGTTCCATACCCATAATAATTTTTGTTGCCTTTCTCTGTAACTTCCAATTCTAAAATACCTTTTTTGAGGTGGGGCCACCACATCCGCACACAATATTCAAGGTGTGGGGGTATCATGGAATTATATAGTGGCATTATGATATGTTATTCTCTATCTCTTTCCTAACATTCTGTTAGCTTTTTGGACTGCTACTGCACATTGAGCAGATGTTTTCAGAGAACTATCCACAGTGACTCCAAGATCTTTCTTGAGTGGTAACAGCTGATTTAAACCCCATCATATTGTGTATATATAGTTGGGATTATGTTTTCCAGTGTGCATTACTTTGCACTTATCAACATTGAATTTCATCTGCAATTTTGTCACCCAGTCACCCAGTTTAATGAGATCCCTTTGCAACTCTTTGCTACCTGCTTATGTGGAGTAATTTTATATCATCCAGTGTACAGCAGGGTCCCGGAAGAGTGATTTACCCTGCCCCTGTGGCTACTCACCATTTTGGGGGTCTTGTGGCTCATGTGTGCTTGTTGCCAGGGGTCAGCCAGTTAGTGGCAGGTGTGTGAGTACTGGCTGTGTTTTAAAGCACTGAATCAGTGTTGTCTGTGTTGCAAACAAGACTGCTTCTGTAAAATGTTGCATTTAAACGTCACAGAGATGACTTTGGGAGCCCAGCCTCCCTCTTTGTTATCGGCGGCAGAACGGCTGCGCAGAATTAGAAAGCGTCCACGAAGAACTAAGG
This sequence comes from Platysternon megacephalum, assembly GCA_003942145.1. NCBI lineage: Eukaryota > Metazoa > Chordata > Testudines > Platysternidae > Platysternon > Platysternon megacephalum. The sequence continues at coordinate 535,237 of QXTE01000434.1, forward strand.
AGGACTTTCTCTGTGCGGTTATGATGCACTCCGCCGCCGAGAAACAGGAATTGAAGGAGTGGTGGGGCAGCGAGAAGAGGGACCAAAAGGAGAACGCGGCACACCAGAAAGAAGCCATGGAGCGGCTCTTAAACATAATAGAGCATCAAGTGGACATGCTCCAGGTGATACTACCTCTTCAAACCGAGCAGCTCCACGCCCGTCCCCCCTGCAGCCGCTGTCGCAAAACTTTTCCCCATGTGCCCCCCACACACCACCAACACACTGTTAGCAACCTCCTGGCTCCAGGCTATACCCGCAGCATTCCAATCCTCCCTCCTCACAGTCCAGCAGTGTGGACTCCCACTACCCACTGCACTCAACACCTGTCCCTCTGCAGTTTGGCCCTACTGAAGTACAGCACCCGCTGTATTGTACTCCAAAGGAGAAGGTTGGGTATGACCCCTGGACATACACAAATCCTCCTCTTGAGACCTTTCCATCCCCCAACCCCCCTCCCCCTCCCTACTGATGAATTTTTTTGTTTGACTCTCTCAAGAATTGTGTTGGTTTGAAAGCAATCTTTATTTTATTAAGTGAAAGCAAAAAGAGCACTGCAAAGCAACATACAATTATATTAAGCCCCCTTGTTGCATCATGTGCACCAATCCCAGCAGGAGGATCCAGGAGTCAGAGGTGGGCACAGCCACTCTGAGGGGAGGAGGGCCACCTCCTCTCTTCCCCTCTCTGGGGTCCTGGAATGAGCTGGTGGCCGAATGGGACTGGGGCCCAGGGCCTGCCACCCTCCTCAGCTGCCTCCCCCTCTCGTGGGAGCACCAGCCTGAGCTGCTGGGCCGGGGACTAAGGAGCAGGGCCGCCAGCTCATCCCTACGGATGCAAGAGGTTGACCTGCTGGCCACAATTCTTTCTGGCCCCGGTTTCCTCTTCAAGTGGAGCCCAGCAGGGCGCATTCTCCCCGGCAGGAGAAGCCACACAAGAAGGCTGAGGACTCCAGCTGCAGCAGAAGGTGGGGAGGTTTAAGAGTCCACATCTCGAGTTAGTGGAGAGGCTTAAACGTCGGCCTCTTCAGTGTGAGGCCAGGGATTGCCGGACCCCATCTGCCCACTGCTAAGTGCCAGTGGCCCAAACCCCCTAAAGACAGAAGGGGGAACCCAGCTGGGGTGCAAAAAAGCACCTGCACAAAGCTTGTACCAGGCCTCAGCCACTGGGAGGGGCTTTGGTTTCCCTTTCCCATTTGTTTCTTAATTCTCTAGGGGTGAAAGCACGCCTGCCTGCACCACTGAGAGGCATACAGAGGCTTCTCCCTACTGGTAGCCAGGCACACTTTTCTGGCCTTGTCTTTGCCCCACTTGGTCACCCTGAAGTGGCTGCCTATTGCGCAAAAGGCACAATGGCTGCCAGGGAGCAGGTAAGGGGACTCTGGTGTGATTTGAACCCATAGCTTTTGAATAACTGTTATAAACCAGGCAAGGTAGTTTTTTTTAAGCAGGTGAACATGCACTCCATTGGGCCACAGAGCCCTCTACCTAGAAGCAGCGTTCCTCTCCTCTCTCTACTTTGCAACACTGCAGTTGCTGTGGTAAAAGAAGGGGAAGAGCTGATGAAAATACTGTGTTGGCTAGGAACTGACCCCAAACCAACTGCTTAGAAATCAGCCATGCTAACCACTACACCTGGAGTGCCTGGGGAGCTGTCTTAGCGATCCAAGAAGATGCATTATCTAGAACCTGCCTTCAGCTAGCTTGCAGCCAAAATGACACTGGCAGGGTTGAGTTGTCTATGCTGCTGTTTTTTTCACTTCCCTCCTGAGACCAGCGGCAAGCCCCCCTGAGGGGCTCTGGTGGCTGCCTCCAAGAGTTTGGTGCTGTCAGCTGCCGCCTACTTCGGGCTCAGTCTCAGGTGGGGACTTTGACTGGGGCACTATACTGGCACCATCATAAGACAGCTGTCATAAGTTGAGCTCAGGGTGGACAGAACCTTCTGTGGAGCCGAAGGGCTAAAGCTGGCTTCATCTTCCTCTTCACTCTCAATAGAAAGGGGAAAAACAGGTCTGTAGTGCCAAGCAGAGCAGCTCCCTACCTGCCACCTCCTGAACATCAGCCTTTGAGACAAGCCTTTGTCTTTTCTCCCAAGATCTGCGGTCTAGGGGGGCCCTCCAGCAGGATGGGAAAGGGCCCTGCAGCACCTGGTGGAGGGGGCTGCATGCTCAGGCTCCCCATGGGAGGGTGACCCTGGCTGGAGGATCCAGGTGTCAGAGGCAGACACGGCCACTGTGTCAGGAGGAGGGTCTATCCAGCAGAGGAGGCAGGCAGTGCGAGCCTTGTGGGATCCCTGCTACCCTCTGGAGCAGTGAGTCTCAACCAGGGGTACATGTACCCTGGGGGTACTAAGAGGTCTTCCAGGAGGTACATCAACTCATCTACATATTTGTCTAGTTTTACAACATAAAAATCACTAACAAAGTCAGTACAAACTAAAATTTCATACAAACCATGACTTGTTTGTACAGCTCTATATACTATACACTGAAATGTAAGTACAATATTTATATTCCAAATGATTTAGTTTATAATTTTATAATTATATGGTAAAAATGAGAAAATCAGCATTTTTTCAGTAGTAGTGTGTATTTTTATGTCTGATTTTGTAAGCAAGTCATTTTTAAATGAGGTGAAACTTGGGGGTATGCAAGACAAATCAGCCTCTTGAAAGGGGTACAGTAGTCTAGAAAGGTTGAGAGCCACTGCTCTGGAAGGTTGATGCAGCCAGGAGGTGCAGCATCAGCAGTGGAGGAGGGTGCTCCTTCAGCTGCCCTTTTTAGGGCAGATCAGGGTCAGGGAGGGGGGATAGTACCCCTCTTAAACAATTTCAGTTCCTTGTGTACTGCAAAGCCCTGATGGCATGTAGAACTCCAAGGTGTGGGTGGGTGGGCAGTGGGAATTCACAGAGGTAGTTCTCAGAGAACAACAGTTACTTATTAGAGTTAAAATTGTCGGCTGTCACTTTATATTTCAAGAGGTTTCCCTGGTCCTGCTTGCAGGCCAGGTGATTCTGTAGAGAAGCATGGATCTGGGTCCAGCAGCAATGGGCAGTTCATAGTCTGCAGACAGATGCTTGCCAAGAGTAAAGTGGGATGAGTTGGGCCTCTCTGTTTTAGGGAGCAGACTGCTTTGTCTCTCTGTGTTTTGGGTTCTAGTGTGTTAAGGTTCTGTAGTCTAATAAATAAAATCATGTTACACTGCAACCTTCCAGCAAGAGTATTTTATGTTTTTATCTAACTTCTCTGTCTGTATGCTGTGAACATAATAAATAACCTCTCCGTGTCCTCAGAGTGAATTAACTCTGTGCATTCCCAGTCCTGGGAGATCAGTGAACACTGCCACCTAGGAGGATAGTGCATGTGCAGTTCTTAATGTAATATGGACTCTGGCACCGCTTTCCCAAAGCAAGCACTGGAGTACAATGCTAAGTCTAAAGAGGTGTGGTCCCTGAAAGTACACACCCAACTAGGTTGCTGCTTTGCATATGTGTGCTTGAGAATGACACAGATGCTTCAGTGGCCCAAGTTGAATGGCATCTTAACCTGGCATGCACTGGTACTAGCTGTAGTAAGATGAGGCCCTGAAACATAAACCCTAGTATCAGAGGCCCATTATGAGGCCTAAGGCCTGAACTAAAGTAATGGTCAAGACTTTGCTAACATAATGCAAAGTTAAGCTGTGAGCCAGAGGCAGGACCTGCTCACAGAAGTTGGCAAGAAGAAGGCTGCTAATTGCACGTATACACATATCTAAAAGGTATCAAGTACTAATAGGATGAACAGGTGCCAGGATGGCACCAGAACATTCTGCTTTGAACACATTCCACAGAGATAATGAGGAACAGTCTGACCCATCCTAAAGACGGGTCAAAAGGATAATATGACGGATAGAGTTGTTTGTTCGAACCAACATGTACTAGGAGAGAGGCAGCACCCTAACACGTAGAGGGGTTGCGCCTCAATGCGTCAGGAGTGATGTGTAACTTGTTTGTACCTGTGTATAAGTGGATGTCTTTGTCTGGCCTAGGGGGCAGTGGAGAATCCCACCACTGACTGAGCCGGTCCATTGTCAGGGGGCACATATTCGTAGTATGTCCTGTAGAGTGTGCGGGAAACTATTACTGTGCTTCGTTTGACAATAAAGCTGGCCGGGTGCCTTCGTACCTTATCAGAGTCTGTGCTCATTGGGGGTTCTCTTGGGGTCTGCTGTGTCAGCGATCTGCGCAGAGCCGGGATAGCACACAGAGGGAACACACACACACGCAGCCAATTGTTATCAACAGTGGATAGAGCAGAGCACCACACTGGTGATGCATGATGACATTGGTGACCCCAACCGCTGATCTGGTGAGTAAGCGAGTTGTCCGCTGTAGGAATCGCGATCTAACATGACAGAAAACCATGAGCTAGGGAACCCCCTTAACCCCTCCCTGCAAATCCCCACAGAGTTTAAAAAATATAATGGGGAAGAAATATGTTATGTAATTTGTAAGGCTAGGGCAGAGATTGTAGCCTTAAAATGTAAAATATTGCAAACTATAACCATGGCTGTTAAATGGTTAATACAGCACGCCACAAAATTGGTGGGGCAAGTAACAGTAACAAAGAAAGAGTTAAAAGAATCAAAAGAAGCTACACAGCCCTGGAATGCTCCCACCCCCTTGCAGGGTGGCAAGCAGCCCAGAGACAGCCAGCACAGGAATAGAATAAAACATTGGAAACAGCTGCAAGGAACCTACAAAAAATACATGTGCCATCCCCTGTTATAAATAGCTCCCCTGTGCCTGAAGAATGGGGACAGAAGTTGAAAAAGGTGGCCCTAGCAAAATTAAAAGATGAAACAGGATCCACTGCAGTGCAACCACCACCTAATGATGAAATCCGGGTTCTGGTAAAACCTAAACCAGGTCCTAGACTGGTGCCTGTCAGAACGGGACAAGTAAGTGCACAGATGAAAAAAGTAGCACACAATACTTTCACTGAATTGGTAAATCAAATGAAGGAAAAAATGGAACAGTTCACAGAGCACATTACAAGACAGGAGCTGCTATTCAATTGCAGGGGAGTAAACAGAAAGGAATTTCAAAGTCAAAAACTAAAATTGAGCAGGTTAACACCTAAAATCGATGCATTAACATATGGAGTTGCCCAACAACAGTTAACTGCAGGGAAAAAAAGGGCACTCCTGCAATCAGTTTGGCATGCAGACAAAAGCAACAGACACTGTGGGAACAAATTCAAGTTTTACAAGAGCAGATAATTACCCCCACTCTTATCTCAGAGCCAGGATAAAAACCCAGGGTGCGGTTTCCCAACTGCTTTGACCCACGGAACCACACTCCGCACTCAGCTAAAAATATAACCTCCTTTCTCAAATATTTTTACATACCAGTATGTTTTCTTTTATATCCTTTATCAGTTTGCTAAACTTGCTGCTGCTGCCTGTGCCTTAAGAGTTAATCTCTCTTGGCTCAAGTCTCACTACCTTCCTAGGTAACTCTTCATCCCCCCCACCCCCTTTCCCCTGCCTCTCCTCATTTCAACTCTTTCTCTGTGTTAAAAGTTAAAAGTTATAGTTTTTACAGAAACCTCCAAAAGATAAAGTAATCGAAAACAGAACAAAACAAGAAACAAAAAGAAAACAAGGTAAAAACTTTACTTTAAATAAATCCAGTAAATTAATTATTTTAACCCTTCAGGAATGCTACAGCTGGAATTATTCCTAACTTTCTTGAAGATATGGTTGCCAAGCAACAGAAATGCACACTCTGCTTCTAATGCTAACCACTCACTAATATTTGAAACATGGGCTTTTCTTATTTCCAAATAGCAGAGTTTTAAAATAATGTTAAATATAAAGTAATGCAAATTAATACAATAAATTTAACAAATATTAATATATATTTTTATCAATTTTTCTTAAAAGTTTTAAATAAGGTAATTGTGATGGGTTGGAGCACAGAAACCCCTTGGGGCTGCCAACTGATGTGCCAAGACTACTTCTGCCCCTGCTTTCCCTGCCCTCCCAGCTTGGGACTTCATTGCCCTGCCTGGTTTGAGCCAGACCTGCTAGCCTGCTGCAAATCCATATCCAGGTCTGAACCACGTCCCCTAACAGCTGTAGGCTAAATTATAAGCAGGTTAAGAAGTGTTCCTGTCTTTAACACTCAGATGCCCACCTCCCAATCGGGTCTAAACCCAAATAAATCCGTTTTACCCTCATAAATTGTTTGCCCTCTATAACACTGATAGAGAGATATGCACAGCTGTTCCCGCTCCCCCAGGTATTAATACATACTCTGGGTTAATTAATAAGTATAAAATGATTTTATTAAATACAGAAAGTAGGATTTAAGTGGTTTCAAGTAGTAACAGACAGAACAAAGTGAATTACCAAGTAAAATAAAATAAAACACACAAGTCTGAGTCTAATACAGTAAGAAAACTGAATACAGATAAAACCTCACCCTCAGTGGTGTTCCAGTAAGCTTCCTTTTACAGACTAGTCTCCTTCTAGTCTAGGTCCAGCAATCACTCACAACCCCTGTAGTTACTATCCTTTGTTCCAGCTTCTTTCAGGTATCCTTGGGGGTGGAGAGGCTATCTCTTGACCCAGCTGAAGACAAAATGGGGGGTCTCCCACAGGCTTAAATAGACTTTCTCTTGTGAGTGGAGACCCCCTCCTCTCTCCTATGCAAAGTCCAGCTCCAAGATGGAGTTTTGGAGTCACGTAGGCAAGTCACATGTCCATGCATGACTCAGTTTTTACAGGCAGCAGCCATTGTTTACATGCTACCCTGAATGTCCTCAGGTAGACCTCTTATGTGGATTGGAGCCTTCCAAACTTCATTGTCCTTTAAGTGTTTCTTGATTGGGCACTTAATTTGCACATTCCTTTCTCAAGAAGTTGACTAAATGCTTTACTAAGGCTACTTAGAAATCAGTCAAGTACACAGCCAATATTTATAACTTCGAATACAACAATGACACATGCATACAAATAGGATGAATAGATTCAGTAGATAATAACCTTTACAGAGATATGTTACATGGCATATGTAGCATAAAACATATTCCAGTTATGTCATATATACATTCATAAGCATATTTCCATAAAGCCTTATGGGGTGCACCGTCACAGTAATAACTTGTTTATTCAAATATTTAACCCTTTTTATTTCTTATTTTTGTTTGCCTTGTTTTGTTTAGTTATGAATAGAATTCTGGCGCCATTTGTTTTTAATTGTAAGTTTGTCCTGTATGTCATGTGTGTTGTCCTGTGTTGTATGTTGTGTGTGTCATGTGATTATTTTTTATTATTTTTATTTCGTTGCAACAAAAGTCAATTTTATACCCTTTAAAAATATATGTATATGTGGTACCACACTATTTTAAGATCATGGTTGGGGTATAATCATAGTATTATTAACCCCAATTTTTTTGTGCAAAGTTCAAAAAGGTTTCAGTTACAAATATATAACTGCAAACCAGCTGAGTGGCGAACAGCTGAGAAGCTAACAGAGGGAGTTTGACTGGGATCTGTCCGAGGGGAGGTACGCTAAGTGCTGAATTAGGGGAGCTGTGTTGGTGAGTATCTGAGTGTCTGTTGTGGGGACAGTTGGTCAGTTTGTCAGTTTGACTGTGCACTTGATTGTTTGAAAAGTGTGAATTGGGAGTGCTTTGTTCCAGGTGGGCCTTGAGTGGGCCTGACTGTTATAAAAAGGCAGTCAGCTGTGAACCAGCTCAGTGGCGAACAATGGAGAGGATAACAGAGGGAGTTTGCCTGGGAAGAGCCCACTGAGGCGTTCAACTTGCAGGCTCCTCTGAGTACTTGCTGCAACAGCTGAGGAAGCTCTTAGAAGGAAGGTGATATGGATGGTGAGCGATCAGCTGTTGTGACCTGCACAGGATGTGCCATGTTTGTCTTTCTTCCACAGAATAGAAGCGACTTTGTCTGTACAAAATGCAAGCTGGTCTCCATATTGGAAGAGAAGGTTCAAGGTCTGGAGAAACAAGTATCAACCCTGTGTTGCATAAGAGAAAATGAAAATTTCCTGGACAGACGTCAGGATATGCTTCTACGGGCACAACATTCTGAAGAATCAGGGCAGGCTGCGCTGCGGGGACAGAAGGACGGTGAAGAAAATTGGCAGCATGTGACCTCCAGAAGAAGAAATAGGAGCGTCCATGTACCAGCAATGCAGATAAAGGTGAGCAACTGTTTTCATGTTCTCTCCACAGGTACTAATGTGGAGAGTGGACTAGATGATATATCGGAGGGAAGGGAGCAGAAGGAGACTCCACCGATTGGAAGGCATGAGATGCACTGTCCTAGGGATGGGGGTTCCACGACAACCGCTCCCAAGAGAAGGAGGCAGGTGGTGGTGGTCGGGGACTCCCTCCTCAGGGGGACTGAGTCATCTATCTGCCGCACCGACCGGGAAAACCGAGAAGTGTGCTGCTTGCCAGGAGCTAGGATTCACGATGTGGAAAGTGGACATACACTAGCCTTTGCAAACCTGAGCAGATTTGCCACAGACTTCAGGCAAACTCACTGCTAAAGATAAACAGTTAAACAAATTTATTGACTACAAAAGATAGATTTTAAGTGATTATAAGTGATAGGCAAAAAGTCAGAGTTAGTTACCAAAAGAAATAAAATATAAGCACGCAGTCTGAACTCTCAACCCTATTAGACTGGGCAACAACTAGACTAAGCAGTTTTTCTCACCCCACTGGATATTGCAGTCCTTAATTTCACCCTTGAAATCTGGGCCAGTCTCCTCTGATTTCACCCTTGAAATCTGGGCCAGTCTCCTCTGTTGGAGTCTCAAGTCTTCAGTGTCCTTGTTGCTTGCAGCATAGGTGGGGGCAGGAGAAAGGAGAAACATGGGCCTGCTTTGTTCTGTTTTATACCCTCAGTCCCGTGTGCTTGGGGAACACACAAGTCCAGGCATGTCTGGGGGGCATTACTGAGTCTCCAGGCCAGGTTGAGCAATTCCTCTGGTGTGGCTTTATGCAGGTGAGTCATTGAATTGTAGCTCCCTTGCTGGACAATGGCTGTTGATGGGTTGTTTGACACCTGCCTGGGCGTTGGTTACTTTCCTTGCTGTTGCCTCTGGGGAGTTAATATCTGGCTGATTCTTCAACTTACAGCATGTTTTAGTGACAACCATACAACACAATTCTCATAACTTCATAGGCATTAATGATATACATATGTGGATAGAGAAATGACTTTCAGCAGATCATAACCTTTCCCCTGATACCTCATAGGGCATGCTTTATATGCAATATCACAATTATATACAGATGAGGAATATGGGGGTTACAAGACGCTCCCCCAAGGTATAGTATGTCACAACACTTTTAAAAAAGTGAATAATAAGGGAATAATAATGCGAAGCCTGAAAAGGGGGTGCAGTCCCCTAGGGACAGTTTGTAATGGACCTAGAACCAAAGGGAAAAAGCTTGATAAACCATATACATAAAAATAATAATTATAAACAGACTAAAATAAGAACAGCCAAATAAGAATGAACCAGTTGTAAATAACAATCAGCTAAAGCACAGCTGGAGTCTATTATAAAATAATAATAATATTAATAATAATTAATAATAAAGCAACCTAATTGTCCTAACCAGCCTGCCACTGCCCAATCGACAGGAGGCATATTACCATCCCTTTCATTTCCAAAAGGGAGAGAACGGCCCAGGGTTGCCCATTATGAAATGCATAGGTCTGTACCGATATCATCCCATTGTGACCAGCTGGGGGCGTGGTTCCAGCCAGCCAATCACTGGGCTCAGAGTCAGCTCCTCATTTGAATGCCTGTCACTATATATGTGTACAGCAGGAGGGAGGTCAGCAGCTTTTGCAGGCAAAGGAGCTGAGCTGAGCTAAGTGAAAGCAGAGTGGAGCAATGGCTGCTGCCCAGAGAGGGAGGAAAAAGGCCCAGACTCAGAGGAGACAGCATTATGGGAGGAAGTCCCAGGCCAAGCAGAGGAAGTCCCGGGACAAGCAAAGGAGGCAAGCCAGGCGGAAGCCAGTGGGGAAGCGTGGAAAGAGCCCCCATGGGAAGAAGCCCTCCCCCGCCCCACACAATGCCAAGATGCTGAGGCGGTTGCAACGGGACAACAGGCGCTTGTCAAACAAGGCCAAAGGGCTGATGATCTCCTTCATCAACGACATCTACAAAAAGGTGTCCACGCAGGCTGAGCAGCTGAGGAAGCAGAACCACCACCCCACGATTGGCCCTTTGCAGGTGCAAGCCGCCCTGCAGCAGGTGATGCCAAGGAAACGGGTCAGGCGCTCGGCCACCCCAGTCTCGAAGAGGTCTCACTAGAGAAACATCCCTCCCCTTCTCCCTGGGGTGCCTCCTGGCTGGGATCAGAGAAAGAACAAGAGGGGAGAAGGGAGAGGAGCAAACGCCAGCCTGAGACACCTCAGCACCCTCCTGATTAAAGAACTGATGTTGCTTTAGACATGCCAAAAAAAACCCCAAACAACCTGCATTCTGCCAGAGGGACCAACCTCTCCCCCAGCAATTCTTGACGAGAGACTATGAGAGACTGAATCAGTGCGAGACTTTCCTTACCGGAGCCTGATAGACCATTCAACTGCAGCCTGCTTCAGTGAGACCATCACAGTTTGGAAGAGGAGACTCTTATCTCTTGACTGAGCCACTGAGTCAATTTCCATCATTGGAAAAATAGAGACCAACACGCTGGCTGTGGACTTAATGAACCAGACACTTTCCATCTCTGTAAATGAGAGACTGGCTAGAAAGAGCTGGAATCAATTGAACTGAAAGGATTGTATGAGAGGCACTGTCCTAAGGGAAATGAAATAATTGTCTTGGCGTTATAATAAAACAGGATTTTAGCAGCACTTTTTGGTGTCATGGGTTTCCTCTATCTTAAGGAATAAGGATGGAATGGACTGTGCTTCCCAATTTAATATACAACTAATGACTAAGAGTTTTGGGATTTTGTTGTGTTGAAACAAGGAACGATTTCATTAACTCCCATAAGGCCTTTCTCTTTACCACAGATTAACAGTGAATTATCCTGGCTAAAATGTTAGTCACTTTAGGCCACCACTTTCCCCTGGGAATTGAGGGTTTATTAAGGGACTAATAAAATACCCAGATTTTAAATTAATCAGACAAAGTGTGGGCACAACCAATACATACACAGAACAGCTCCATATTTAATTTCCTTCCTTACAGTATTTCCCTACGCATACCTGTATTAATCTGAAGCCAGGCAAAATTCAGCTAGGATCCAAACTCTGCAAGAAAAGAAGGGCAAGGTCTTCAGTTTGATTTAATTGGAATAGGTCTATTAGCTTTAGTGATATTCTGTTGATAAGCCCCTTCGTTTTCAGTTTAAACCGATTTTTACCAAAAAAATCCTAGGTTTTACAAAAAGTATTATTCGTTTTTTTTCTGATTTTCACTCTACTTTTGCATCATTCAAATATATAAAAAATTACGTGTTTTATTAGGAAAATACAATACATTGCATGAGATATATGTATTACGATAATACATTAGTCTGTGTTGTGATGGGATCAGGCCAGACAGCTATAGGAGAGTGGTCCTATTGAAAATTCCAGGGGAAGTGGGCGGGCGTAAGCCCGTCCATGGCTAAAGGACCCTCCCTCAGCCTTTGGGGAGGATCCACTGAGCCCGGGAACTCAACTGCTTACAGGGGACAACAAAAAAGAAAACACGGGCAGGTGTGAAGGTCAAAGGGTCAAAAAGGGAGAACCAAAAGGGACACCAAGCAGAGAACCCCGGACAGCACCCACTGCTCCTTGAAGGTGTCAAGGGAGCCAGCAGACACCGCCCAGAGGAACTGTGCCTGGATGCATGAATGGAGGGAGGACCGGAAATAGACCCCACAGTCGCAAAGAACCCCCTCAGCCAACATCCTCTCCCTGGTGTTGTAGATGGCCACTTTGGCCATTGCCAGGCGGAGGTTGATGAGGAGGTCCTGCGATTTTGTGGGGCCACGGATAGGGTGTGCATAAATGAGAGAAGGCCCAGGATAAGCAGGTCCCTTTTCCCCTGGTAATTGAACAGGGGTTACTCCAGGTTAATTAGGACACTTGGGGCTAATCAAGGGCCTGCCAGAACCTGTTAAAAGCCTCTCCTCCAGTCAGATAGGTGCGCACAATAGGAGCTGTGGGGAGCAGGCATGCTATTGGAGAGCTGGATGGTGCAGACACTGACAAATGCCAGAAGGAAGACCTCACAGGTATAGAGGTGAGGAGCAGGGGAAACCCTGCCCAACCGGGCGTACAGCCCTTCTGGGCCCCAGAGGTTTGGGGGAAGAGACCCTGCCAGAGGGGAGAGACTGAACTGGGTGTCTGGCCTGCTGCCACTACACCCAGAGAAGCTACCAGAGACTAAGAGGCTCCCCTCTCCCTCCCCTGTCAAGGAGGCCGGCAGGAACCCCTCCTCCGAAAGGTGCAGACAGTAAACCCAGGGGGTGGGGAAATTCCCAGGGAGAGAGGAATTCCTCAGCCCTCTGCTAAGAGGAAGCACGGAACCCACCAAGGCAGAGAAGGAACTCTGCCACAGTGTGTATATGCAAAGCTGCCTCTTGAAGTAAGACTATGCATTAGTCTAGAAGATGCAACAATAAACAAACAGGCACTCATGCAAGCTCTGAAGTGTGTGCACATCTGAACATACCGATGAATTGCACACCCACCATATACACATTTCAAGCAGATAACAGTTTAAAGTTTTGACACACTAAAATTGGAAGAAAATGAAAATCTTTCCTTCCATCCACCAAAATAAACCCCGATATTTACCCAGAAAAATTATGAATAGTTTTTGACACCGATTTTCACCTGTTTTGTTGTTGTAGTAATAAACACTGATAAATTCCCAGGAAAAATTAAATAAGATTAAAAACCGAAAATGAAGGGCCCTATCTGTTGATTTACAGAAGCTGAGGACCTGATCCTGAGAGAATGAGGAGGAAGGAGAATTTTAGTTTGACCAGCAGGAGAAGTAGAGTTGAATATCTCTCACATTCTGGCGGTTTGTTCAACCCTGTCAAGGTTCCCTCCCCACTCTGAACTCTGGGGTACAGATGTGGGGACCCGCATGAAAGACCCCCTAAACTTATATTCTACCAGCTTAGGTTAAAAACTTCCCCAAGGCAAAAATTCCTTGCCCTGGGATGGTATCGCTGCCACCACCAAGTGAGTTAGACAAAGATTCAGGAAAAGGACCACTTGGAGTTACTGTTTCCTCAAAATATCCCCCCAAGCCCCTTTACCCCCTTTCCTGGGGAGACTTGAGAATAATATACCAACCAAATAGATAACCAAGGTGAGCACAGACCAGACCCTTGGGGTTTTAGAACACTAAAAACCCAATCAGATTCTTAAAAACAGAACTTTATTATAAAGAAAAAAGTAAAAGAAGCAGCTCTGTAAAATCAGGATGGAAGGTAATTTTACAGGGTAATAAGATTTAAAACACAGAGGATTCCCCTCTAGGCAAAACTTTAAAGTTACAAAGAAACAGGAATAAACCTCCCTCTGAGCACAGAGAAAATTCACAAGCTAAAACAAAAGATAATCTAATGCATTTCCTTGCTATTACTTACTATTTCTGTAATATTAGATGTATAATTTCAGTAGGAGCTGGATTACTTGCTTGGTCTCTCTCTTTGTCTCAGAGAGAACAACAACACAGAGCACAAAGCAAAAACCTTCCCCCACAGACCGGTTATTTGTGCTTCTTAACCCTTTACAGGTAAAGGAGGGATTTTATGCTACCCTTAGTTGTATGTTCATGACAAACCTCAAACATCTCCGAATTTCCTCTTCCGTCTTCATAGACTCATAAAATAAGTGGGATAAGAACATGGATCCATGCTGGAGGCCATGAAAGGGATGAGTTAGTTGCAATCCTGTGAGACCTCCCAGAGGGTAAAGAATGGATCCATTGTCATTCAGTTCCCATTGCTGCTGCCATGTCCCAGGGAACAGTTTTAGCAATGCCTGGTCATCCATTTGAAACGCTGCTGAGAGACTGAATGAAATGGGTAGGGACACTTGACCTCTGTGCATCTCCAGGAGAAGATCATCAGCCAAAGTCATCATTGCAGACCATAGGCCATTCCTAGGACTAAAGCCAGACTCATTAGCAGGCCAGACTTACAAAGGTATTTAGGTGCCTAAAGATGCAGATAGGTAAGTTCAAAAGCGCCTAAGCAGGTCAGGGGCCTAATTCTCATTGATTTCAATATGAGTTAGGAGTCTAAATGGCCTAGATGCTTTTTCAAAATCCGTTGAGCACCTCTCTTCATTGTGATGTGCCTGAACAGCTCTGAAAACCTGGCTCTTCATCTCTCTGCACCTCCTCTTCCTCATCTGTAAAACGAAGATTGTCATTGCCTTGTCCACTTAGATCGGAAGCTCTCTGAGGCAGAGCTGTTCTATTCCTGTGGATGTGCCCAATGTCCCGCACAATCTCAGTGAGGGTTTTGAGGTGCTAGTGAAGCACAAAGAAGAAATGCTAGCAGCAAAAAGCATCTCACAGTGTGTTGGAAAGAAAATGGTTTGTTCTCCAGCTATTTCCTCAGGAGGAATGCTAGGAATTTAGGCTAGGGTTGCCAACTTTGTAATATTTAAAAACCAGACACTCCAGCAGGAGTGCTGGAACCACCCGAGCCCTGCCTCTTCCCCCTGAGGCCCCACTCCTGCCCTGCTCCTTCCCCCCAAGGCCCTGTCCCCATTTGCTCTTCTTTCTCCCTCCCTCCATCGCTCACTACTTTTCCCCTCTCACCCACTCCCTGCATGGGTTGGGAGGGACTCACCTGCAGAGTTGGGCCTGGGAGCTGCAGCCTCCCGATGCAGGTAGGAGGCGGCCCTGGCTGAGTAGGGGCTGGTGTGGATGATGACTCGATGCCTCCCCACCTCCCCCACCCGCAGTAACTGGACTTTGGGTGTCCAGTGGGTAGATCTGACCCATCAGGTCCCCTTTTTGACCGGACTTTCAGGTTGAAAACTGGACACCTAGCCATCCTAATTTAGGCCCAAATCTTCAAAGGTATTTCGGTGCTTAACTCCCACAAGTTAGGCTTCTAAATATCTTTGAGGATCCAGGCCTTAGTTAGCTTTAATCTGGAGGTGGAGCCTTTCTGAGGGTGTGAATTGCTCACTTGTTATGTATGTTATCTATTTTGGGGGGATTATGCATATATACATTTTCACAGAAAACTTTGATGGGTTCAATTGGGACTTCAGAAATAAATTTACAATCCTCAACCCTGTGTCTTCCTTAATATTTTGCCACCCCTAACCATTGTGCCTTGCCAAAATTGTAGGCCCTGAATCATAGAATCATAGAATCATAGAATATCAGGGTTGGAAGGGACCTCAGGAGGTCATCTAGTCCAACCCCCTGCTCAAAGCAGGACCTAATCCCAACTAAATCATCACAGCCAGGGCTTTGTCAAGCCTGACCTTAAAAACTTCTAAGGAAGGAGATTCCACCATCTCCCTAGGTAACCCATTCCAGTGCTTCACCACCCTCCTAGTGAAAAAGTTTTTCCTAATATCCAATCTAAACCTCCTCCACTGCAACTTGAGACCATTACTCCTTGTTCTGTCATCTGGTACCACTGAGAACAGTCTAGATCCATCCTCTTTGGAACCCCCTTTCAGGTAGTTGAAAGCAGCTATCAAATCCCCCCTCATTCTTCTCTTCTGCAGACTAAACAATCCCAGTTCCCTCAGCCTCTCCTCATAACTCATGTGCTCCAGCCCCCTAATCATTTTTGTTGCCCTCCGCTGGACTCTTTCCAATTTTTCCACATCCTTCTTGTAGTGTGGGGCCCAAAACTGGACACAGTACTCCAGGTGAGGCCTCACCAATGTCGAATAGAGGGGAACGATCACGTCCCTCGATCTGCTGGCAATGCCCCTACTTATACAGCCCAAAATGCTGTTAGCCTTCTTGGCAACAAGGGCACACTGTCGACTCATATCCAGCTTCTCGTCCACTGTAACCCCTAGGTCCTTTCTGCAGAACTGCTGCCTAGCCATTCGGTCCCTAGTCTGTAACAGTGCATGGGATTCTTCCGTCCTAAGTGCAGGACTCTGCACTTGTCCTTGTTGAACCTTTTGATCTTGGGGGCTTTCGGTAGATTACTTGGTACTCTTTCATAAAAGAACAGGGCATAAGTAATAAAAACCCTGAAGACCTGGCACAGTCCCTTAGGAATTTTTTAAAGCCAGTGGAACCAATGAAGAAAATGTGTAATACCAATAATAGGCCAGATTCTCAGTGGGTGGAAGTGTAGTTCCGATGAAATCAATGGAGCTGTGTCAATTTATAGAGACAAGGCGGGGGGAGGTAATATCATTTATTGGACCAACTTCTGTTGGGGAGAGAGAAGTTTTTGAGCTTAGGCCTGGTCTACACTACGATTTTAGTTCGAATTTAGCAGCATTATAGCGAATTAAGCTTGTACCCATCCACACAACGAGGCCATTTAATTCGATTTAAAGTGCTCTTAAAATCGGTTTCTGTACTCCTCTCCGATGAGGGGAGTAGCGCTGAAATCGACATTGCCGTTTCGAATTAGGGTTAGTGTGGACGGAATTCGAAGGTATTGGCCTCCGGGAGCTATCCCACAGTGCACCATTGTGACTGCTCTGGACAGCAATCTAAACTCGGATGCTCTGGCCAGTTGGACAAGAAAAGGCCCGCGAACTTTTGAATTTCATTTCCTGTTAGCCCAGCCTGGTGAGCACAGGTGACCACACAGAGCTGAACAGCACAGGTAGCCATGCAGTCCGAGAACCGCAAACGAGCACCAGCATGGACCACACGCGAGGTACTGGATCTGATCGCTATATGGGGAGAGGATTCAGTGCTCGCAGAACTGCGTTCCAAGAGACGGAATGCAAAGATCTTTGACAAGATCTCCAAGGGGATGATGGAGAGAGGCCACAATCGGGACTCCATTCAGTGCCGTATAAAGGTGAAGGAGCTCCGACAGGCCTATCAGAAGACGAAGGAGGCCAACGGACGGTCCGGGGCAGAGCCGCAGACATGCCGCTTTTACGATGAGCTGCATGCAATTCTCGGAGGGGCCGCCACCACTACCCCACCCCTGAGCGTGGACTCCGAGGAGGGGTTAATGTCATCGTTGCATGACGAATCTGCGGACGGGGAAGAGGAGGAGGAGGAGGAGGACGAACTTGTGGAGAGCACACAGCACTCCATTCTCCCCGACAGCCAGGAGCTGTTTCTGACCCTGACCGAAGTGCCCTCCGAACCCTCCCAAGGCGGCATCGCAGACCCCCTGGAAGGGACCTCTGGTGAGTGTACCTTTTCAAATATATCAAACATGGTTTAAAACAAGTATTTGTTTAATGATTAATTTGCCCTGGGGACTTGGGATGCATTCGCGGCCAGTACAGCTACTGGAAAAGTCTGTTAACGTGTCTGGGGATGGAGTTGAAATCCTCCAGGGACATCTCCATGAAACTCTCCTGGAGGTACTCCAAAAGCTTTTCCAGAAGGTTTCTGGGCAGGGCAGCCTTATTCCGTCCTCCATGGTAGGACACTTGACCGCGCCATGCTAGCAGCAAGTAATCCGGTATCATTGCTTGACAAAGCTTGGCAGCGTATGGTCCCGGTGTTTGCTGGCATTCAAGCAACATCCGCTCTTTATCTTGCTGTGTTATCCTCAGGAGAGTGATATCGTTCAGGGTAACCTGTTTGAGATATGGGAATGTAATTAGGGGGACAGAGGTGGCCCCGTTCCTACTGGGCTGTTTGCCTGTAGCTGAAAAGAAATCTTTCCCTGCAGTTAGCCAAGCGGGCGGGGGGGAGGGGGTGGATAATGTCGCTGAGTTTTTCGCGTTTGGCTAGCAGGGGTCTTCCCTGATACCAGCCACGTGGTGGGGGGAGGGGTAACGCGATCATCCCACAGAAGTGGATGGGGGGGCTAGTTTGCGATCTGCATGGATCTTCCATGGTACCAGCCACGTGGTGGGGGGAGGGGGTCATCCCACAGAATTGAATGGGTGGGTGGGGGGTGGTTGTTATGTTATCTGATGCTGCACGGTAACAGGGAAACCGCAGCACGTAAAGGGCTTTGCTTGCTATGGGAAAGGAGGGCGCTGATTTAATGCAGAAGCAGCAGGACAATGGCTTACCATGGCTGCATACAAGCCGAAATCTGTTGCCCGGCCCTGCGTCTGCTGTGATCTCTAACACCAAAGCCGCGGGCACTCAATATAAGATGCAAAAAGCGACCTTGTACATTGCTATGTAATGTGAAAAGTGTTCACCGTGAAAGAGTATAAGCATTGTTCTATAAAATGTATCTTTTTACATACTTCTCTCCTTTTTTTCCCTCCTACTGCAGCTGCAAATTCTTCCATCCTCCCGCCCCCAGCACGAAGGCTCTCCCAGATAAGGAGGCGAAAGAGGCGCACCCGAGACGATATGTTCTCGGAAATAATGCAGTCGACCCGGGATGAGAGAGCTAATTTTAACGATTGGAAGGAGACTGTATTGAAATTCCGTCAAGAGGCCAGTGACCGTGAGGAGAAGAGGGACCAGCGGGAGGACATGAGGGACCAACGGGAGGAGAAAAGGGATGAACGTGAGGAGAGAAGGGACGAACGCGAGGAGAGGAGGGACGCCCGAGAGGAGAAGTGGCGGGATGCAACGCTGGGGCTGCTGCGTGATCAGACAGACATGCTCCGGCGTCTGGTGGAGCTCCAGGAACGGCAGCTGCCGGATTACCGGGTGCCGCTGCAGCCCCTCTATAACCGCCCTCCCCCCTCCCCAAGTCCCGTAGCCTCCTCACCCCGACGTGTAAGAACGCGGGGGGGGAAGCTCCGTGCAACCTGCCAGTCCACCCCATTAGAGAGCCCGAGCAAAAGGCTCTCATTATTTTGAATGTTGTTCCTGCCCTGTTCCTTCACTCCTACCCTCCTCCCAAACCCCACCCGGACTACCTGGTTATTTCTCTCCCTATGTTCATTACCCCCCGTTAATAAAAAGTTCTTGATTTGTAATTTGAAAACGACACTGACTTTATTTTTTTTTAAATAAAACTGGGATCGAAGGGGGAAGGGGGAAGGGTGGGTTGCTTACAGGGAATGAGTGAATCAAGTGGGCGGGTTTTCAACAGGGACAAACAAACATAACTTTCACACAGGAGCCTGGGCAGCACTGAAACTTGTTTTCAGAGCTTCTCTGATGCGCACCGCTTCCTGGTGTGCTCTTCTAATCGCCCTGGTGTCTGGCTGCGCGTAATCAGCGGCCAGGCGGTTTGCCTCAGCCTCCCACCCCGCCATAAAGGTCTCCCCCTTGCTCTCACAGAGATTGTGGAGCACACAGCAAGCTGCAATAGCAATGGGGATGTTGGTTTGGCTGAGGTCCGAGCGAGTCAGTAACGAGCGCCAGCGACCTTTTAAACGTCCAAAGGCACACTCTACCACCATCCTGCACTTGCTCAGCCTGTAGTTGAACCGCTCCTGAGTACTGTCCAGGCTGCCTGTGTATGGCTTCATGAGCCACGGCATTAAGGGGTAGGCTGGGTCCCCAAGGATAACGATGGGCATCTCAACATCCCCAATGGTAATTTTCCGGTCTGGAAAGTAAATCCCTTGTTGCAGCCGTTTAAACAGACTAGTGTTCCTGAAGACGCGGGCGTCATGAACCCTTCCCGGCCATCCCACGTTGATGTTGGTGAAACGTCCCTTGTGATCCACCATTGCTTGCAGCACCATAGAAAAGTACCCCTTGCGGTTTATGTACTGGCTGCCCTGGTGCTCCGGTGCCAAGATCGGGATATGGGTTCCATCTATCGCCCCACCACAGTTAGGGAATCCCATTGCAGCAAAGCCATCCACAATGAGCTGCACATCTCCCAGCGTCACTACCTTTTTTAGCAGCAGCTCAACGATTGCTTTGGCTACTTGCATGACAGCAGCCCCCACGGTAGATTTTCCCACTCCGAACTGATTACCGACTGACCGGTAGCTGTCCGGTGTTGCAAGCTTCCACAGGGCTATCGCCACTCGCTTCTCAACTGTGAGGGCTGCTCTCATCTTGGTGTTCTGGCGCGTCAGGGCAGGGGAAAGCAAGTCACAAAGTTCCAGGAAAGTGCCCTTACGCATACGAAAGTTTCGCAGCCACTGGGAATCGTCCCACACCTGCAGCACTATGCGGTCCCACCAGTCAGTGCTTGTTTCCCGGGCCCAGAATCGGCGTTCCACAGCGAGAAGCTGCCCCATTAACAACATGATCTCCAAAGCGCCGGGGCCCGTGGCGCGAGACAATTCTGTGTCCATGTCCTCCTCACTCTCGTCGCCGCGCTGCCGTAGCCGCCTCCTCCTCGCCTGGCTTTTCTGGTCCTGGTTCAGCATAAACTGCACGATCATGCGCGAGGTGTTAACAATGTTCATGACTGCTGTCTTTAGCTGAGCGGGCTCCATGCTTGCCGAGGTATGGCATCTGCACAGTTCACCAAGGAAAAAAGGCGCGAAATGGTTGTCTGCCATTGTTTTCACGGAGGGAGGGGGAGGATGTTCCCAGAACCGCCCGCGACAATATTTTTTGTCCCATCTGGCATTGGGATCTCGACCCAGAATTCCAATGGGCGGGGGGGGGGGGGACTGCGGGAACTATGGGATAGCTATGGGATAGCTACCCACAGTGCAACGCTCTGGAATTTGACGCTAGTCTCGGTACATGGACGCGCACCGCCGAATTAATCCGCTTACTGTGGCCGCGTACAATCGAATTTATACAATCGTTTTCAAAAAATCGAATTCCGTAAATTCGGAGTAATCCCGTAGTGTAGACGTACCCTTACACAGAGCTTTTCTTCACGTCTTCACTAAGGCCAAGTCTACACTACAGACCTATAGTGGTATAACTATGTCACTCAGGGGTGTGAAAAATCCCACCGATTTAGCGCTGTCTACATGGGGTGGCTAAGGTCAGTAAAACTACGTCACTCAGGGGTGTGGATTTTTCACACCCCTGAGTGACGTATACCTAAGAAAGTGTGCAGCGTTCACCTGGCCTATGACTGGAGGAGTGTTAACGGGCCACTTCACCTTGAATGGTCCCTTGAAATGTGTTAATTACTTATGGTAAACAATCTCTTCCGCCTTGCATTTAGCAGTGACAGTCTAACCCCAGATCTACACTACAAGCTTACATCAGTATAACTACATTGCTCAAGAGTTTGAAAAATCCATACCCATGAGCGATGTAGTTATACCGACCTAAACCTTGGTGTTGACAGCACTATGTTGACGGGAGAGCTTCTCCCATTGAAATAGCTATTGCCTCTTGCAGAGGTGGGTTAACTATGCTGGTGGGAGAAGCTTGAAGCTCTCCTGTCAGCATAGTAGTAAAATGCTACAGTCGCTGCAATGCTGTACATGTAGACACGCCATGAGTTAGTTTCTCAGACCTGAAGAAGACCTCTGTGAAAACTTGTCTCTCTCACCAACAGAAGTTGGTCCAATAAAAGTTATTACCTTACCCACCTTGTCTTTCTAATATCCTGGGACCAACCCGGATACAGCAACACTGCATATGTCAATTTATGTCAGCAGAGATCCTGGCTTAATAAATACACAGCAATAGCTAATAAAAATAATGCCATGATAAAAATGATTAAAGAAAAAATGTAATGATACTTATTGGTGGTAGTAAAATAATAACATCTACAGTAGAACCTCAGAGTTATGGACACCTCAGCAATGGAGGTTGTTCAAAACTCTAAAATGTTCATAACTCTGAACAAAACATTATGTTTTTTCCCCAAAAAAAGTTTACAACTGAACATTGACTTAATGCAGCTTTGAAACTTTACTATGCAGAATAAAAATGCTGCTTTCCCTGTATTTTTTTAGTAGTTTACATTTAACACAGTATTGTACTGTATAGTATTTGGTTTTTTTCATCTCTGCTGCCTGATTGTGTACTTCCAGTTCCAAATGAGGTATGTGGTTGACTGGTCAGTTTGTCACTCTGGGGTTCATAACTCTGAGGTTCTACTGTAAATATTAAAATAATAAATTATAGTAAACAATCAGCTAATTGGCAGCTGGCCCCTAATATACTCCACAAAAATTGCCATAGCAACTTAATTGCCCTACTCATCCTACCAAAAGCCAGTGAGCATGTGGAATGCTATAATTTCCTTCATTTTCACATGAGAAGGAGTGAATTCGAGTCCCTCATTACAAGGATCACCATTACAGTGTGGCTAACAAGGCCATTGTCCCAGCCAGCCAATCACTGTGCACAGAGTCAGTGCCTCATTTGAATGCCTGTCACTATATAGGAATACAGCTGATGTAAAGCCACTGCAGGCTGAGAACTGAGCTGGAGAGACCAGGGTGGAGAGCAATGGCTGCTGCCCAGAGAAGAAAGAAGAAGGCCCAGATCCGGAGGAGGCAGAAGACCCAGCAGATGACTCTCCAGAAGCCACAGCCCAAGCGGAAAACGTCCCAGCCCCAGCAAGGCAGGTGGAAGCCGGTGTTGAAGCGATTGAGGAAAAGCCAGGGGAAGAGACGCTTTTCTACTTTGTATATCTCTGAGATGATGGGCCGGCTGCAGCCGGGAAATCGGCGCATGTCGGCCAAAGCCAAGGGGCTGATGAACTCCTCCATGTGCAATCTCTACAGTGGAGTATTCACGGAGGCTGACCGTCGGAGAAAGAAGAGACGTGGGTCTTTCATCGGCACCTCAGAGGTGCAAGCCGCTCTGGAGAAGGTGATGAAGGGGAATGTTGCCAATTACTCCATCACCTCCATCCGCAGCAAGTCTCATTAGAGAAACATTCCCTTTCCTTTCCCCCTAAGGCCCTACACCATGGCAGGGGTAAGAGAAAAAGCAAGAGGGGAAAAGGGAGAGGAGCAAATACCAGCCTCATTGACCCAAACGCCTGCCTGATTAAAGATCTATCATTGCCTTCGAGATGACCAGAAAAGCTGCACTTTGCCCCTTGCTGAGGGACCAAGCCTACGTACATGCAGGAGGCTGAGTTAGAGGAGAGATGGAATCAAAAGTGGAATCTCCATGATTATGAATGAGAGAGAGTCATGCAGCATCCTGAAACAATGGGATCATCAAACATTGCGAGAAATACCATTCTTCATCAGAAGAAAAGAGTATCCTGAACCAGCACCAAAGACTTTTCACACCTGGGAAAAAAAGATTCTCATGCTACACCTTGAATTTGCAAGAGGTACTTTCCATGATGCATGGAGACTGTCTTCTCTGCATTGCTTCACTGAAAGAATCTGGGGAAAGAGATTTGCCAACGTTCAAAATCAAAGGATTGTCAATGAGATGTTATCATAAGGGGAGAAATTAAGGTCATCTTGACATTATAATAAACAGGATTTTAGCAGCAATTTCTGTTGCTAAATGTTTTCTTTATATGGGAGTGGGGGGAGTGCTTTATGTTTTAGCTAACTGGCTTCAAGATGGAGCTTGATAAGTTTATGGAGGGGATGGTCTGATGGGACTGGCCTGCAATGTGCAGGAGGTCAGACTAGCTAGATGATCACGATGGTGCCTTCTGACCTTAAAGTCTATGAGTCTATGAGCATTTAAGATAAAGTCTTAATGAGTTGTAGACTTCTGCTAGAGTGAACACAAAGGGCTTTCAATGCATCCTTTTTTTCTGATCAGTGCTTAAAATAAATATCCAGACGCAGATGATAAAGGAATATAGGCCTCCATTGTCAGCTTGGAAGGATAAGAACTCAAGATTATAAACCATTAAGAAAAGAGTGGATATAGGCTAGCCTTTCAGCCTAGAGAACAGTAACAACCATCTCCAGTTCCTCCAGATTTATTCCTCTTCCTAACTACTTTGGTATTGTCCAAATTATGCAGAAGATGCTAAGATGTTACGTCTTACATTCTCTCACCTCTAGGGTCTTCATGTGTACAATAAACAGTTCCCTTAAGGAGGATGTGCCCAATAAAACCCTGTGGAATCTCCAAGAAAGGAAAGAATGGAGTTGCTTTAAAGCAGTGGTTTTCAACCAGGGATCTGAGGCCCCCTGGGAGGCTGTGAGCAGGTTTTAGGGGGTCCGCCAAGCAGGGCTGGCATTAGACTCACTGAAGCCCAGGACAGAAAACTGAAGCCCCGGGCTCTGAGCCCCACCACCCGGGGCTGAAGCCGAAGCCTGAGCAACTTAGCTTCGTGGGGGCCCCTGTGATGTGGGGCCCTGGGCAATTGCCCTGCTTGCTACCCCCAATGCTGGCCCTGGCTTTTATATGCAGAAAAACAGTTGCTGTGGTACAGGTCGGCCATGGAGTTTTTATAGAATTTAGGGGGGGGGGGGGAAGGGAGGGAAAGGTTGAGAACCCCAACTGTAAAGCACAAATTGTAGTTCCTTTGGGTTCTCCCCCCCACCTTATTTACAATTAAAAGTGACTCCATCCATCTCTGCCAGGTCCCACAACACCTCATGATCAACCATATCAGAGGCTGATGGTAGATAGGCTAAAGTCTAAAATGGACCCCTGACCTTGAAGCCTCACTAGGAAGAGACCCTCAACAACCACAATTCCTTATCCAGCACCAGGTCTATGTGACATTCCATTCCATATTATTTATGGAAATATGCTTATGATATGGCATAACTGAGATATACTTTGTGCAAGACAGCTCATGTAAGATATCATTGGAAAGGTTATGATGTACTGAATGTGATTATCCAATTTGTATGCCTGTATCATTTCTGTATCTGAAGTTAGGAATATTAACGATGTATCTGTATTTCAAATGGGATACTTTGGGTGTCACCCCCAACTAGCCCTTCAGGTACAACAATGAAAAAGCCAAACAGGGCTGATGGCCCATCAGCAAAGATAATGGACTGTGGAAGAGCTTAGTCTTCCAGTGGATGCTCCAGATGCCCTGCGAGTAATGGCTGCCACAGCCCTGCAGAGACAGGAGTCCGAGTCACCTGGTATGGGACCCCTTCCCTCCCTTTTTGGAATGCCTGTATTTTTCCACAGCAAGACAAAAGGTTCCCGCCTTACACAAGAGCTATATAAGGCAGGGGAGTGACATCATCAAGGTTCTCCTCTGCCTCCCCACCCAAAGAGAAACTGAAAAACTCCTGGAAGCAAGAACTGAACTTGGGGGAGAAGGGTTGAGCCCAAGCTGGAAGGGCGTCTAGCTTGTCGGTAATAATACCTGAGGTCTCAAGCTGCAGGCCAGTGCAGCTGCCTTTCAAGACTTTCTGTAATCTGCCTGCAATAATATCTAGGGTGAGAAATTACTATTTGTAACCAATTTCTTTAGTGAAACAAGCTTAGTTTGAGTGTTTTGTAATCTGCTTTGTTCTCTTTGCTATCTCTTTAACCACTTAAAATCTACCTTTTATAGTTAATAAACTTATTTTGTGTTTATAATATAACCCAGTTTGTGCAATTCATAATGGGGGGGGGGGGGGGGGGGGGGGGGAGGGGGGGCAGTAAGAGGCTGTGCATACCTTCCTCCACATTGAGGGAGGAGGCAGATTTCATAATATACCTTTGCATCTCCACTCCAAGGGAGGTAGCCACCTGAGTGCTGGGGCAAGTCCCTTTAGCTGAGTCTTCCCAGAGCTGATCACAGTGTCTGTGTCGTTCTGCAGTTGGGTGTGGCCCTGCCTGTGTGTGTTCTGGAGGATTCTTAAGAGCCTGGCTCAGCAAGACAGGTAAAAAGGGGGCCCATGCTGGCAGAACAGGCAGACTCAGTGGTATCTCAGGACATCAGGTGGCATCTTAAAGAGGGCCAACCTATCACAGACTAGACCGAGGTTGATAAGGTGTTCATAAAGAAGAAGAATTAGGTGTAGCTGAAGTTGGTTAATTAGAATCTGCTTGGTAACTGTTCTCAAAAGGGAGGGTAAAAATTGATGAGAATGTTAACAGGAAGAGATGGCTTCTTCAGCAGAACCTTGCTTGCTTCCGGGGATTAAGCGACTGGGTCTATAAAAGGCGGTAGCATCATTTCCCATCAATAATAATAGCCCCAACACTTCCTTTTAATAACCACAATGGGCAGGTGTTCATCTTGCTGGTGGTTGTGAAATCTTATCCTAAAATTTGAGAACATCCAACAACACTGAGAATGGAAGGAACTCAACAGAGAGAAGTGGTCTGTTCAGACAGCCCAGCCCGTTCTGAGTTCCTGAGAGACTGTGTCAGATCTGAGCAATCTTACCTGCAAAGCAGATTGAAAACTACTGACAATGGGCTAGATTTGCAAAGGTACTAAGGTGCCTAAAGATACAGGTGTTCAAAAGCCCTTAAGCAGGTTAGGTTCCTACCTTCCATTGATTTCAATAGCAGTTAGGTGTCTAATATGTTGAGACACTTTTGAAAATCTCACTAGACCTATCGGCATTGTGAGGGGCCTAAATACCTTTGAAAACTTGGTCCCAGAGTCCCTGATACATCAAAGCACTTAAGCACATGCATAACTTTAAGCACATTGTAATTCCATTGATTTAAAGGGGACTATGAACTTGCTTAGGTGTTCTGCTGGATTGGGGCCAATGAGAGTGTCTTCCTGTCTTGTAGCATATAGGATCTGATTCATCTCCCATAGCAGTCAATAGGAAACTCCAATTGACTCCAATGGGAAACTTCCATGATTCCAAAAGAAGTTGAATTAGACCTATTTGATCTAGTTTTGAAAAAATGCCAAGCGCCCAAAACTCCAGTTGAAGTCAATGGGAACTATTAGTGCTAGGAACCTCTGAAAATCAGGGTCTATGTAATGTTTTTCACTATTTGAGGAATGAAAATATCTTGCCATTTCCAAGATCCTATGTCATCCCAGATATTCTCCTTTCACTCTCTGTTCCAGGCCTCTGTCAGCCGGGAATGGAAGACTGTATACAATAAGGGCCCTATCTCACCAACATTTACTACTGAGCAAAGCGCTTGTTTACTGCAGTTAATTGTCCTATTGACTTCAGTGACAATAAGCATTTCACTCGGTACGAAATGTTTGAATTGCTGAGTATAAAGGCTCAGATACTGAAAGGTATTTACAGACCTTTCTGGAGATAACTTGAGTTGGTTAAAACAGACACAAGCATCTCACTGTGTCACATAACAAGGGCTTTCCATTTCATTGCCAGCTATTTTCTTATGGTGAATAGTCGGAAAGCAACTT
Source organism: Platysternon megacephalum (assembly GCA_003942145.1). Taxonomy (NCBI): domain Eukaryota; kingdom Metazoa; phylum Chordata; order Testudines; family Platysternidae; genus Platysternon; species Platysternon megacephalum. The sequence goes on from QXTE01000434.1 coordinate 562,496, forward strand.
GGCTTTGATCATGAGAGGGTCATTTCTGGAGTTAACCGTTATCCATTTGTTATGTGCATTGGCTTTAGAACATTCGTACAGGTGCTTAGAGAGAACTCGGATGGGAACGTTTTATACATTACAAATGAAAAAATGTACAAACCCTGAAGCAATAGCTCATTCCCTAGGGACTTGTTAAGGCAAGGGAAGCCTTCACCATTGAAATCAGATAATAAAAACATGGAAAAATTCTGTCCCGTTCCTCTGCATTTAAACCAATGTTATGTGTGAGAGAAGAAGAAATAACAATGAAGGGTGGAACCTAAAAACAAAACAATGGGCCATCTTTTTGTTCTGTGTTTGTATAGCACAATAGGGTCCTGGTCCAGAGCTAGAGCTCCTAGATGCTACTGCAATAATAAAATAATAATAATGATAACAATTAATAATAATAAATAATTAATTATGAATACCACTACCTCAGTTACGATGTAATTGATAACATGAAATAATAAAAAATGAATGATAAAAATAAATCCAACTCAATAAAATAAAAGATTGGTGCAATAATATGAATATGTGACTAATGGAATTTTAATATGCAAAATCTCTAAGGGTCACCTCATTGGCCAGAATGACCAGCCAACAGCCAATAAGCACCTAGGGTTTTAAAAGCCTGTTATTTACATAAGAAAGGGAAAATGACATAGCCGCACACAAATGCACAGTGGGGCCTGTACAGCCCTAGTCATAATGCAATTGGCTGGAGCGGCAGCCTGGCTACCCAATCAGCAAGCCCAGGGTGGGCCCTCATTTGCATGCTAACTGTTATATGAGATCTCAGCTGGCAGGAGGCTGGTGGCATTTGGCTGGGGAGAGCTGAGCTGAGCAGGAGCAGAGTGGAAAGATGGCGGCTGCCCAGAAAGGGAAGAGGAAGGTCCAGAATAAGAGGACACAGAAGGCCCAGCAAGATAAGCCACGGACCGCCCCCAAGCAGGGGAAGCCCCAGCCCCAGCCGGGGCATCAGATGAGGCAGAAGCCAGCGGCAAAGCAGCTGAAGAGCTGCCAGGGGAAGAAGGGCCTGGGGAAGAACGGTGTCCCCGCCCGTTACGCCTCCCGGATGCTGCAGCAGATGAGGAAGGTGCGCATGTCGGCCAAGGCCAAGGGGCTGATGAAATCCTTCATGGCCGATATCTACAGCCAGGTATCCACCGAGGCCGAGCACCTGAGGAAGCAGAAACAGCTCCCTGCCCTGGGCTCCTCGGAGGTGCGAGCTGCCCTGCAGCAGGTGATGCCGAGGGAAGTGGCCAAGCACTCGGCCACCCCCATCTGCAATGAGTCTGCTTAGAGAAACATCCCTCCCTTCTCCTCAGGGGCAAGCCCAACTGGGGGGAGAGAAAGAACAAGAGGGGAGAAGGGAGAGAAGCAAGCCTGAGAGACCCCGACACCTGCCTGATTGAAAATTGCTGGAAAGATGTCTAATAAACCTGCATTTTGCCCCCTACTGGTGGACCAACCTCACACTCTTCTGCATGCCAGATACTCAGCTAAAGGAGAGAGACTCCATCCCATCACCTGAAACAAGGGACCATCATGCTGCAGCCTGAATCAATGAGAGCTCCTTAAGAGGCCTGTATGCTACAGCCTGAATTCCTGAGAGAATTTGCGTGATTTTAAAGAAGAGACCGTCATCTCCTGGCTGAATCAGTGAGAGAGGCTTTCTGTTGTTGGTCACCAGGCGGCCGACTGAATGAAGCAGAGACTTGCCATCCTTGTAAACTCAGAGACTCAGAGACAACCGAGACTGAGTAAAAAGATTGGCCAGCATTAGAAATGAAAGAGTTGTTGGGGAGGTGGGGAAAATAATAGTAACATCACCTCGGCATTATAATAAAACTGGAATGTTAGGAGTGGTTTGTTGTGTGTTTCTTGTTTCCCAAAGAAGAAGAAAAATGGGATGGTTTGTGGTTTGGGATTTAATGTCTTTTAGACCTATTTTCAAAGGTATTTGGGCACCGAAGGATACAGATAGGCATCGCATAGGGTTTTCAAAAGCACCTGAAGCAGGCTAAGTGCAGACTCCATTTGATTTCGACAGGAGTTAGGTGCTTTTGAAAATCCCACTTAGTGCCTATCTGAATCTTTAGGCACCTAAATACCTTTGGAAGTCTGGCCCTGAGCTTGTTGTGCCAGCAGCAGCTGAATTTTATTATATGTCTGTACAGCATAATCACACCCCGAGAGGGCTGAGACCTGTGTGTGTGACTTTGCTTTTCCGGCTGGGAGGTAAAGATCTCTACTATGCACCAGGCTGTAGTGGTTTGCACTGGGTTGAGGGTGTGGACTGGAAGGGAAACAGGTGTTTGATACTATGATAGTGTAGCAGCAGCAAGTACTCTAACCATGCCACTGAGCAGAGTGTATAGGGAAGGGGATTGGATAGATTAAAACATGACTGCAAACACGACCAATCAGGGCTCACTATTTCTCTCTTTTGAGCCAATGAGAGAGTTGAATCCAAGCACAGGATCTACTCAGAGGGACTAGCTGAATGGTGAAGTCCCCTCCTGGGTGAACTTTATACACTTTGACTCTGTCCTGGGGATGGGGAAGGGAAACAAGTGAGAAGAGGGAGGTAGGAGAAACTGGGCAGGTACACTTGGAGAAGGGAGAAAAGGGATATGGGGAAAAAAACTGTGTCGGGAAGACGAGCTGAAACCTGTTAAACACTGTGCTAGCTCGTTCCTGGCAGGGAGCTGCTGTATTGAAGAATAGGAGTGAGTATCATTTAAACAGAGCAGCTGGTGTAGTCCAGTTTAGAGCCTGTCTAAGCCATCTGGCTAAACCAGCGGGAGTAGTTAGATGCGCCTGTGATCCTTTTTGTGGCTCAGCAGCAGTCGTGGGTCTGTGTGTATCATGGAGGGTGAGTCCTGGGGCCTCCGAGAACAGTAGAAAAACAACGTGAAGAAGTGTGAAGGGAAAACACTTTTGCAGAGAGATTATGAGACACTTGTTTCAAACTTTGACTTGTCAGTGTCAGGATGGCCGAGTGGTCTAAGGCGCCAGACTCAAGGCTCTGTCTTCCCCTCAACTGGGTGTTCTGGTCTCCGAATGGAGGCGTGGGTTCAAATCCCACTCCTGACATGTTCTTTTTAAGTAATAATAAATTACCTTTGCTATCTCTGAAAGGAAATTTTAATCCCATTGGATTAAAATGGGAAAACAAACCAAGAGTTCCTTCCTTCCTTTCTTTTCATTGACAGTGTATTTAAAAACATGTATGTGTTTTGTTTCCAGGGCTCTTTTCCATCAGATCTTTATTTGCCCTGTATTATGGAGGGGCTCTAAGGGGTAAAGGGGAGATTTGGGGGTGGATCAGCAACCCCTCTTATTTTAGCATTGTTCAGACAGCCTTGAAAAGAGCCGTAAAACCTATAACCCGCACTGACAGCTCTTTCAAAGTTTAAATTTCCTGCGGGGGGGAGGGGGCAAAGCCAGTCTCTGCTGATTTGTAGAAGATTTGTGCCTGCTGCAGAGATACGTGTGCAGTCTAGGTGCTTTGCTCAATTCAGGGACGTGAAATGATTGTGTGTGACTGCAGGGAAGGCTTTGGCGTGAAGAAAATACTAACGCTGTACATGGGAGCAGGAGTACAGCCTACAGTAACCTTTTACTAGCTCTTCCCTGGTGGTCTAGTGGTTAGGATTCGGCGCTCTCACCGCCGCGGCCCGGGTTCGATTCCCGGTCAGGGAATGAAATTTTTTTAAATTAAAATGTCTGTAATTTTCACATGCGAGGGAGAGAGATTCTCCCATTCTGAATATGGATTCAGTATTTTATTTTATTTTTTTAAGTTTGTGCTATAGTTTCAGACGGAGAGATTTCTACACTCTACTCCAACCTGGGAAGAGAAATTAACATTGTTTTAATGCTTGTGAATGATTCTATTGCTACCCCAGCCGTAGGTGGCTTAGAAAACTGGGAGATAGATGAGGCTCTGGGAGAGACATTTGTGAAGGCTGATTACTGGAAGTACAAATGCCCCTGAGTAACTTTACCCACAGGAGTAAAGCCATTGAAACCACTGGGATAGTGGTGAATGAAATTACTCGTGTGCAGAGAAACCTTACTGTTTCTCTTAGTGAAGTTGGGAGCCAAAGGGTATATTTCTTAGGGAGTCACCAAATAATCAGATGCTAACACTTTTTGTCACTTTCTGATTTTATTGAATAGTAGAAGGACCTTCAGCAACACTGTATCTGGGAGGCTGGGGAACAAGTTGACTTTTCTCTCTCCATTATTTGGCAGCATGGCCTTGGAGTAGCGCTGAAGATAGCTAGATTCCAGCCTTGGCTCTCCTGAGACCTTGAGCAAAGTCCCTGCTTCGTGCCTCAGTTTCCCCATCTCCAAAATGCAGATAATGCTGGTGCCTTCCTTTGCAAAGATGCTGAGGAATGGTGCTATATGAGAGCTAAGTATTATTAGTCATTCTACAGCCCTCCAAAATCTCAGCCTCAAAGCAGGTGCTTCCTGTCCCAGCAATAAGCAATGTTATTTGGGGCCAGATTCTAACACGACTGGCCCCATTGAAATCAGCAGGGTAAATTGTGCAGTAAGGCACTACTTCATATGTAAGTGAGAGAAATAAAACTCAGTTCTTAGTTTAAAGGGGCAAAGGGTACTGATTAAAAAAAAACCTGCACTGTCTAGCAGAGTAAGGGGGGTATTTTGGGATCAAACCTTTTTTTAAAAGACTAACCAAATGAAGAGTCCCCTTTATTTATAGTAAATATTGCCTTACACTCTGAGTGGTCCCACTAAGAACCAGGAAGCTGTTAGAAGGTTAAAGTACTAATCAGCTGGAGTAAGTGTGTCAGAATCTAACCCTTGTTAATTATTATTGATTAGTATCATAATCATAATTATTATCCTCCCCAAATTGGAAATCCATTAGGAATTGATGCTTTACTGTTATTGTGCTAATCAAAGCTTGCTTTATTTTTGTTTTAAAAATAAGTGTCAGGTTTGTGGGAAAGAAACAAAGGATGAAAGAAATTATTGTGGTCTAGTAGCTAGATCACTGCACTGAGAGTCACAAGACCTGGGTTTCTGGCACTGACCTGCTGATTAACCCTACACAAGTCACGTCACTTCTTCGTGCCTCAGTTTCTCCATTTGTGACAGTGACTGCCATTATAAAGTGCTTTGAGATCTACTGATGAACAATGCTGTAGAAGAGCGAGGCATTTTTAAGCACAAATGCAGGTGACAACAAGAGCTCTTACAGTTACCAGGCCATGTTTGCAGAACCTGTTAGAACCTTTCCGGCATTTAAACACGTGTTGCTTTACACTGATGAGCAGTCTTAAAAGCTCCATGACCCACCAGTGCCACAACAAGCAGGGCAGTTGCCTGGGGCCCCATGCCAAAGGGGCCTCCACAAAGCTACATTGCTCAGGCTTCAGCTTCAGCCCCAGGTGGTGGGGCTCAGGGCCCCAGGCTTCAGCCCCAGGCAGTGGTGCTTTGCTTTCTGCCCTGGACCCCAGCGAGTCTAATTCTAGCCCTGCTTGGTGGACCCCCTGAAACCTGCTCGCAGCTGTCAGCGGGAGAAGCTCTCCCATTGAGATAGCGCCATCCACACCAGGGGCTAGGTCGGTCGCTCAGAGGTGTGGATTTTTCACACCCCTGAACAATGTAGTGACACCGATGTCAGTTTACGGTGTAGACCTGGCCTCAATCACAATCCTAATCTAGGCAAGGCCTAGATACATATTTCCATTTTTGATACTTACAGCTGTGTTGTTTATGTCTTTGATCTGCACTTGCAAAAAGCTAGTAACTAAGGGTGCACAAAGAAGTGTGTTCTTAACTTGGGTTAGCAGTTAAGCAGTTAGCAGGGAGCCTGGTGGTTGAACTCCAGATGCTAACCTAAATTAAAGTGTCTTCACTGCTACCTTAACCCAACTTAACTAACCTGAGTTAAGAATACTCCCTTTTTGGGGGGAGAGGGGACAGTGTACAGTAGACATACCCTGAAAGCCAAAGCTTGAAGACACTAGCCTCTGTAGTGCTAGCTAGTGTGAGTAGCCCCTGGATTTCAACAGGGTGATGCACAGAAGTCAGAAATGTGCTTAACAGGAAGTTCCTGGCCCTGTATTCTGAACAGTATTTGTTCATGGTGAAGTATCTTGCTGGCAGGTATGAATGAAAACCAAGGCTGAGAATTGCTGTAGTGGAAAAATTCACTCTTCTCTAGTGTCTGGGTGAGGAAGGCAGCCTGCTCAGTATGGCCCTGAACCAAAGCCCACGGAAATCAGTGGGAAGACTCCAGTGACTTGGTGGGAGTTGGATCAGCGACAGAAGGGATTGGGAAGCTAATTGAAATGTATTTGCTCTGAAAAGTCTGCCCCTACAGCAGGGGCTTGCCTCCCCATCCACCCGTTTTTTTTTTCTTTTGCTTCTTCATGATGGATGAAGAAAACCCACAAGGTTTGTTTCTTCCTGCTTGACTTTTGCATTCCAAATTCAGGCCTCTCTTGTGTTCCTGGAAGATTTGTTGGCCACATCTACCTACAATGAGAGCTTGACGAGATTCCCCTTTGTTACCACAGTACCAGTGGTGAGAGAACAAAGGCTATCACCAGGTCCTCTAACCCTGGTAAGAGTAGGTGTTATCAACACAGCAGCAAAGCCCTCTTTATCTTAAAACTGCTATGGGGCAGATCCGGTCCCTTCTGATTTAACAAAGACTGGATTCTAGGTGAAAGCCACATGACTTCAGATCAGTATAGGTAAGACTGGAGTAATATTGGAAGGAATGTGTCTAACTAGAGAGTGTGGTGACTGGTCTGCATATGTAGTGGCTTTGCCCATCTTTTGGCTGATTGATTTAAAATCTGGGTCTCTTACTGGGTCTCTTAACTACTCCTCAATTCTCAGGTGGTCTAAAGCATAGGTGCTGACTCCGTGGGTGCTCCGGGGCTGGCGCACCCACACAAAAAAACAAACTTGGTGCTCAGCACCCACCAGCCACCCTTCGATCAGCTGCTTGGCAGGCCCTGCTGATCAGCTGTTGGGCGACGGGTGGAAGGTGCTGAGGGGGTGGAGGTGGAGTGGGGGTGGGAAGAGGCATGGCAGGGGCGGGGCTTAGGGGAAGGTGGTGTGGCAGGGGTGGAAAGAGGCGGGGCGAGGGTGGGGTCTTGGGGGAAAGGGCAGAATTGGGGCAGGGCCTTAGGGTGGAGCAGGGATGGAGCATCCACCTGGAAAGAAGAAAGTCGGTGGCTGTGATCTAAAGTGTTTTAACATTTGAGACAGGGACATTCACTTTGAGTCTGTGAGAAGGAAGAATGATTAACATCCCCCTTTCTTCAATAAAGCAAAATCCAAAACTTCTAGTCAAAAGCATTTTGGGGCGGAGATTGTCTTTTTGTTCTGTGTTTACACATAATGAGATCCTGATCCATGATTAGAACTTCTCGGCACTATACCAATGGTTCTCAATCAGGGGTACACGTACCCCTGTCTGGGGTATGCAGAGGTCTTCCAGTGGGGCACATCAACTCATCTAGATATATGCCTACTTTTGCAACAGGCTACATAAAAAGCACTAGTGAAGTCAGGACAAACTAAAATATCATACCGACAATGACTTGTTTATACTTCTCTATATACACTGAAATGTAAGTACAATATTTATAGTCCAGTTGATTTATAATTCTGTGGTAAAAATGAGAAAGTCAGCAATTTTTCAGTCATAGTGTGGCTGTGACACTTTTGTATTTTTATGTTTGATTTTGTAAGCAAGTAGTTTTAAAGTGAGGTGAAATTTGGGGGTATGCAAGACAAACCAGCCTTCTGAAAGGGGGACAGTAGTGTGGAAAGATTCACACCGACTGCACTATACTACAACTAATTTTATATTAAATTGTGAAGCACAATCCACCCCATCATTGCCCCCTACACTAAAGAAAACATAACACCAGAAATGCTGCTAAAATCCTGTTTTAATATAATGCCAAGATGACTATTTCTTTTCCCTTGGGAAAGCACCCAGTCCTTTCAGTTCAATTAATGCCGTCTCTTTCTCTATACAGTAGTTTCTCATTTGCAGTGACGGAAAGTGTCTGGTTCATTAAGTCCACAGCCAGCAGGCTGGTCTCTTTCTCACTGGCTCAGTCCAGAGATGATGGTCTCTTCTTCCCACCAGTGATGGTCTCACTGAAGCAGGCTGCAGTGTGGAACGGTCTATCAGGAAAGTCTCTCACTGACTCAGTCTCTCATAGTCTCTCGTGAAGAATTGCTGGGGGAGAGGTTGGTCCCTCTGGCAGAGTACAGGTTGGGTGGGTTTTTTTTGGCATGTCTAAAGCAACATCAGTTCTTTAATCAGGAGGGTGCTGAGGTGTCTCAGGCTGGCTTTGGTCCTCTCCCTTCTCCCCTCTTGTTCTTTCTCTGATCCCAGCCAAGAGGCACCCCAGGGAGAAGGGGAGGGATGTTGCTCTAGTGAGACCTCTTCGAGACCGGGGTGGCCGAGCGCCTGACCCGTTTCCTTGGCATCACCTCCTGCAGGGCGGCTTGCATCTGCGAAGGGCCAATCGTGGGGCGGCGGCTCTGCTTCCTCAGGCGTTCGGCCTCGCTGGACACCTTTTTGTAGATGTCATTCACGAAGGAGAACATCAACCCTTTCGCCTTGGGTGATAGGAGCTTGTTGTCCCGTTGCAGCTGCCTCAGCATCTTGGCGTCGTATGGGGCGGGAGAGGGCTTCTTCCCCTGGGGGCTCTTCCCACGCTTCCCCGCTGGCTTCCGCCTGGCTTGCCTCCTTCGCTTGTCCTGGGACTTCCTCTGCTTGGCCTGGGACTTCCTCCCATAGTGCTTTTGTCTCCTCTGAGTCTGGGCCTTCTTCCTCCCTCTCTGGGAAGCAGCCATTGCTTCGCTCTGCTTTCACTTAGCTCAGCTCAGCCCCTTTGCCTGCAAATGCCGCTGGCCTTCCCCCTGCTGTACTCATATATAGTGGCAGGCATTCAAATGAGGGGCTGTCTCTGAGCCCCGTGATTGGCTGGCTGGAACAATGCCCCGGGCTAGTCACAATGGGATGATGTCGGTACAGACCCACGTGCCTCATAATGGGCAACCATGGGTTGTTCCCTCTCAGGGAAATGTAAGGGATGGTAACATCCCTACTGCTGATTGGCTCGTGGTGGGATGTGTAGGGGTGTTTCCCCACCCCCATGTTTCCCCATTGGCACCTAGTCCAAGTCTCCTTGCCCAGTCAGTACCAGTCTCCTCCCCGCATATATCTCCCTGTCTCAGTCTGCCCTGCAGCTCTTGTCAGCTCTCCTGTCCAAGCTTCCCCCCTGCCAGCTCCTTGTCACCCCACACTCCCCACATCACCTGATCAGGTCAAGCTCTGGCCCCCTCAGCATTCTAGTCAATGGCTTCTTTCTCCATGCTGCTTTGGTACCCAGGGAGGTTTGAGAGCACAGGATCAGCAGGCCGGAGGAACAAAGTGCAGGGGAAGTCTTGCTCAGCCCCTGCAGCTCCAGGCTGGAGAATGCTCAGTGCAAGTGGAACCGTAGCAGATATTAACTGCCAAACTCTTATCAAATCTCTACTGAGCATGTCAAATGGCAATGTGTTGAAGGCTTAAAACTTAGCCATTTGTGTGTGTGTGTGTGTAGGAGGGTTCCACGTGGACAGGAAAAGGAAAATCCCTGATGGGTCCACACTGCCTGTCCATTTCAGGTCCCTGCTCCAAAACCCAAGAGCTTTTCAACCAAATGCCTGTGCAAATTTTTTTTTAGCCTGGGCAAATCCACATATTGTCCCCTAATCTTGCTCTCATAATGGCTTACCTGTTTTTGCTGAAACTTGCCAAAAAAAGACATCCTAAGGCAGGCACCCGCATGGAGAATGTCAGCCCAAACACCAAAAGTTTGCGAAAGTTTTAAGCAACTGAAAACAGGGTCTTATGATGGGATGTGTCTAGAAACATTATATTTACCTCTACCAGGTCCAACTATAATTATTGAGCACCATCTATTGGCACGTTATCTACTAACTAACTAACTAACTAACTAACTAACTAACTAACTAACTAACTAACTATATATACATAGATAGCCTGTAGGGACTACCACAGTACAAATAAATAAAATAAGAATAAGAATACTGTGGACACTGGAGATTAAATAGTGTCTCTACTCCTATTGCACCTATTTGACTCAAATTATTATTATTAATCATGTTTATTACAGTAGTGCATAAGGAGCCACCAAGAGTGTGGCCCCCTTGTGGTAGGTGCTGGTACAAACTCAAAGTAGTCAACAGTCCCTGCCCCAAAGAGATTACAATGTAAATGACCAGATAGACGAGTGCTCGCAACCTTTCCAGACTACTGTACTCCTTTCAGCACAGACGCCAACTTTTTTCTGCGCCGGTGGGTGCTCGCACCCCTGCCCCGACTCCACCCCTGCCCCAAAGTCCCCACCCTAAATCCGCCCCTCCCTGCCCCTATTAGACCCCTCCCCAAATCCCCGCCCCGGCCCCGTCTCCTCCCCCAAGCGCGCCGCGTTCCTCCTCCTCCCCCCTCCTTCCCAGGGTTGCCGCACAAAACAGCTGTTTCGTGGCACAAGCGCTGGGAGGAGGAGGGAGAAGCAGGACGCGGTAGCGCGCTCAGGGAAGGAGGCGGAGGTGAGCTGGGCGGGGGGGCGGGGAGCTGCCGGTGGGTGCAGAGCACCCACCAATTTTTCCCTGTGGGTGCTCCAGCCCCAGAGCAACCACGGAGTCGGCGCCTATGCCTTTCAGGAGGCTGATTTGTCTTGCATACCCCCAAGTTACACCTCACTTAAAAACGGTTTGCTTACAAAAATCAGACATCAAAATACAAAAATGTCACAGCCACACTGTTACTGAAAAATTGCTTCCTTTCTCATTTTTACCATGTAATTATAAAATAAATCAATTGGAATATAAATATTGTACTTACATGTCAGTGTATAGCATATAGAGCAGTATAAAGAAGTCATTGTCGGTATGAAATTTTAGTTTGCACTGACTTCGCTAGTGCTTTTTATGTAGCCTGGTGTAAAACTAGGCAAGTTGATGTACTAGATGAGTTGATGTACCCCCAGAAGACCTCTGAGTACCCCCAGGGGTACATATAGCCCTGGTTGAGAACCACTGAGATAGACACAGGGTGGGGGAAGGGGTAGAACACACTCGCAGAGTGAACAACGTGACTGCAGTAACATAATGGGAGTTGGACCTTTTTTTGGATGAGTTTAGTTAGGAGGGGATCAGCTAAAGGGAATGGAAAGAGGGTAAGGGGGACAGAGCAGGGGAGAGGAGGGTAAGAGGGGAAGGGATGTGTGACAGCTATGGCAATTTCCTGCCATGGACTTGGGAGGCCTTACTGAATTAAGTGTAAGTCTAGCTGGAGTCCATTTTATTAAATGCAAAGCTGCGGGCTGGGATGGTTTGTAACCTCTCCACAGGGGAGATGTGCTGTGAGCCCTGGGAAGCATTGTGGATTTCAAAGGACTGGATCAAATAATGTGCCAGATAAGGATGGACTGTCAGGACAGTGTCAAGAAGTTTACCAGGGGAATCTGTAGGGGGAGGCACAGGCATCGACTTTCCAAAGTGCCGGGGGGGTGCTCGACCCCCAGCTGTGCCTCAGGTCCTGCCCCCACTCCACCCAAGGCCCCACCCCTGCCCCGCCTCTTCCCTCCCCCCCTCCATCCCCACCCTGCCTCTTCCCTCCCCCAAGCATGCCACCTCGCTCCTCCCCCCAGCCTCCTGCACCGGTAAAACAGCTGATTACAGCAGGCAGTAGATGCAGGGAGGGAGAGGGAGGTGCTAATCCGCAGGGCTCGCGGGCAGGTGGGAGGCACTGGGCGGGCAGGGGGAGCTGATAGGGAGGCTGCCGGTGGGTGCTGAACACCCACCATTTTTTCCCCGTGGGTGCTCCAGTCCCAGAGCACCCACGGAGTCGGCACCTATGGGGGGAGGGGAATGCCAATTCCCCACCTCTAGTGATGCAAAAACCCGGCCTTTTGCAGCTGTGTCCTGAGGACTGGGCCTTTGCTGACATGAGGCCGAGAGCCAAGCTGTAAAAGGAAAGACTAACCTATTAATGGATGTGCTCGCTCTGAGCTAAGGCTGTTAACCAACTTGTAATCACAAAAAATCCCCTTTGTGGAGGCTGGAGGACTGACTCCGACCGGAGGCTTTGTTGGAGTTGGGGGGTGATCTCTGGTACATTATTGCAATCCAGGAAGGTTCTTTAATTGTTTTTAATGTGGTTTCTCTAGACTGTAATACTTCCACTGTAAGACTAAATGCACTGGCCTAGGAAGGGTTGTGTGGTAACTCGTAGGTGTGGGCAATTACAGCCTTTGGAGGGAAAGCAAAGTGCAGAGACTGGCCTGGACAGGCAGTCTGATTTGCTGGGATTATCACTGTGCAGCCTGGGAAACACCCTGGTCAGGGAGGAGAGAGCTGCAAGTCTCTGCCTAAGAGAGGCAAGGGCTGAGGAGCCGGGAGCCAGAGTGAGTGCCCTCGACGTCAGTGGAACGGGAATACAGGGGCAGTTGCTCTGAGCTGTGATAGTGAGGAGTAATGCAGAGGTGATGAGAAAGGGGGAGTGGGAGGAACATAAGAACGGCCACACTGGGTCAGACCAAAGGTCCATCCAGCCCCGCCCCCTGCCCCCCCACCAGTGGCCAATGCCAGGTGCCCCAGAGGGAACGAACAGAACAGGCAATCATCAAATGATCCATCCCCTGTTGCTCACTCCCAGCTTCTGACAAACAGAGACTAGAGACACCATCCTGGCTAATAGCCATTGATGGACCTATCCTCCATGAACTCATCTAGTTCTTTTTTGAACCCTGCTATGGTCTTGGCCTTCACAACATCCTCTGGCAAAGAGTTCCACAGGGGTTGACTCTGCGTTGTATGAAGAAATACTTCATTTTGTTTGTTTTAAACCTGTTGCCTATTAATTTCATTTGGTCACCTCTAGTTTTTGTGTTATGAGGAGGGGTAAATAACACTTCCTTATTTACTTTCTCCGCACCAGTCATGATTTTAGAGACCTCTATCTTATCCCTCCCTTAGTCGTCCCTTTTCCAAGCTTAAAAGTCCCAGTCTTATTAATCTCTCTTCATAGGGAAGTCGTTCCATACCCCTAATCATTTTTGTTGCCCTTTTCTAAACATTTTGCAATGCCAATAAATCTTTTTTTGAAATGGGGCGACCACATCTGCACACAGTATTCAAGATGTGGGTGTACCATGGATTTATAGTTTTACAGATTTATACCATGGTTGGAGCAAACAGCCCATCAACACAGGTCAGAGAAAGGCCAGTTGAAACTGTAGCATGTTCTTTCTGCTCTCATTGGCTGGAGTAGATTGGCCATCCTCTATTCTGCCCACATATGGCTAGGGAAGGCAACACCTGGGCTGTAGTGCCCTCTTAGTGTGTGGGGGCGGGGGAGTGTCTCCTCAGCACAGTTCTGCATCTGGGGGTTACTCAAGGGAGGGGTGGCTATGGCTGGGCCCCATTTTGCCCCCCTCTCTCCCCGCTTTGGCTGAGTAAACACTTGGGAGAAAAGAAGACTTGGTTAGAAATTCAGCACCCCCTAAACCCATCAATCAAGGAGGGTCAGCACCTGCCGCCACTGCAGCTGACAGCTCTGGAGTCCCCCTGCTGTGGCTCGGAGCTCCAGGTTCTCCTGCTGCCCATGGCAGCTGGGAGCTGTGCCCCCATCCCCACTGCCCACGGTGGCTCAGAGCTCCAGGTCCACCCATTGCAAGTGAGAGCTGCGGGGAACCCCCGTCGCCCTTGGCAGCTTGGGGCTCCAGATCCCCCCTCCCCCGCTGCTCCTGGGTGGAAGCGGAAAATGTCACAGACGTTTCTGGAAGTCACAGACATAATCTTATCCTTCATCGTGACGAGGCGAAAGAGGGCACAGAAATAAATGGATTATATTCACCATTCCATTGCACCCTTAACACATGCAAAAAAAAAAGGTGGAGTTTGTGTCTGCCTATTTATGGGCCTGCAAGAGTGTTTGAAGAGAGGCTGCCTGGGTGACTTTTGTTGTTATTATTTGTATTGTGTTAGTTGCAAGGACATAGGCACTGGAACAATTTGTACAGTGAGGGTGCTGAGAGGCATTGAACCATACTGTAAACCCTGTATAGGATGGAAACCACTTCAAACCAGGGGGTGCTGCCACACCTCCAGCACCCCTAGTTCCAGCACCTACATGCAAGGAGCCTCAGGCATGGACCAGGACCCTGCCGTGCTGGGTGCCATTCAAACACAGAACAGATGAGAGGGGAAAGCTGGCTGTGCATATGTGACCTGCCTGGAGAGATTTCAACAATGGATTTCTCATGTCTGTCCGTGTGGGAAAGAAAAAGTGTGGTGGGGAGGTGGAGATGAAGAAAAATGGTGGGAGCCGGGGAAGGGGAAAGAGAAGGAGCATGCGGTTCTGTAGCTAATGTATGTCATAAACTTCATTCATCAGGGAACTGATTTTAATCAAAGTACTGGGGATAGCCACAGATCTTTCTCTATAAAACTTGTCCTTGAGTCTGTCTGTTGGCATAGCTAATGTCATTTGGGGAGATGATGTTACTAGACCAGCAGCAAAACTCCCTCTGTTAGCATAAGTTGTGTCTACACTAGGGGTTCCGCTGGTCTAGCTGTAACAGAATAGCTCCATCAGCAAAACATTTGTAGTGGAGATAAGGCCTAAGTGTGAGAAAGAGCAGCCTCCTCCCTGATCCGGAGCTGTATGCCTGGACCTATCAAAATAGCTGATTGCAGCATCACTAACCCAGTGTTTGAAAATCATAAGTGAGAGCCCCCAGTCATGACTGGCTTAAAATTCATGAGATTTCCCCCCCAAATAATAACTTTTTTCTTTAGCTTCTGGTCTTTGGATTGCACTTGCTTCACATTTCAAAGGTTTTTTCTTCCCCGGAGAGAGCTATAACTTTTTTTTTTTTTAAATGAAAGCTGAGATTCTCATTCCATCTCTTGGTTCCAGCAGCTGGGCCTTCGAGTAAACCGCCAGCTATTGTGAGATGCGTGATGTAAATTGTGAGAGATAGCACTGCTTTGATTCTTTTCCTGTACTTAGCCGTCCTCCTCTTCCCCTCGTGGCGATCACTTGACCGTGAGCATTAAGAAATCAAAGTGTCCCAGCTGAAGAACTAGATCACCCTCTCTCTGATGGGACAGAGACATGCAGTAACACTAAAGCCTGGCATTCAGAGGCCTCAAAAATCATTAGGGGGACTTAAAAATCATGATATTTCATTGTTAAAAAAGTGTACATTTGGGGTTCTTTTTCTTTGCCTTCTGGTTTTTGAGCCATTAGAATCCATTCAGGGCATGTTTTCAAGCTTTTCTTTGCAGCTGGACTAGAAACTTCCTAAAAAACAACAACAAAAAACAAAGAAAGCTGAAGGTCATAATCACATGACTCCTGGAGCTGGAAAAACACCAACTATCACAAGAGTTGACAACACTGAGTGCTTGTCTACACTTGAAAGTTAATGCAAATTAAGAGAGATTGTCAATGTAAAGCGCAGTAGCTGCTCCTGGCCAATGAACACTCGTATTCTTGAACAAGAGTGTCTTGTTTCTGCGTAGTTTAACGCTGGCAGTTGGTTAAACACAAACCAGGCATTCTTGTTCTGGAATAAGAATCTCCACACATCTAAGGGCTTGTTTTCACTGTAACAGTTGGTGTGAGTTAACACACTCGAGTTATTGCATACTTGACCTAGCCTAGGTGGAGTGAAAGCGACTGACCACACTTCAGCACAGTACTCTAGCTAAACAGGGTGATGTGGCCTTAGCAGAGGGATTGGATTCGCTGTTACATTCCCCCACACTGCATTACTAGCTTCAACCCCTCCTCCCAATGGGCTCAAACTTAAAGCACCACTTAACTTGAGCTACAGATTTTTATGTATGGACAGGAATCAAATTAGGGATAACAGTCAAGTTATAACTCGAGCTAACTGTGCTGTGAAAACACATCCTAGTGTAAGCAAGCCCTGAGCCTGCTGAAGGTAGAAGAATTGTTCCCAAAGCTATCTGCTTTGCAGCAGCTTTCAGCCAGACGTCCACCAGGGCTAGGGCTAAATACGACATGGAGTTGGGGGGGGCTTCTAAAGGGGAGGCGGCTCTTCGGGCTTGGTGTTTTCCAAGCTTGCAATAGCATTGCTCAGTAACTGGCTGCATCGTTTTCCAAGCGGTGCGCTCACCTCTGCCTGATTTTTAGCTTAAACACCAAACATGGATGCAGAGAAGCTGAACCCCAGACCGGAGTGAGTCTAACCCACTCCCACTCCCCTTTCTCTCACTAACACAGCGGGAGCGGCTGGCTCAGTCGCGCTCTGTCGGCGTGTGGGTCTGGGTGTTTTGCGGGGCAGGTTTTAGGGGTGTGTGAACAACAGAAAGAAAAAAAAAACTACTGAAGCAAAATGAATTAGAAACATGCATCCTCAGAGAAATGAGGATGTATTTGTTTGAAAGGTTATTCCCACAGTGTCAGGATGGCCGAGTGGTCTAAGGCGCCAGACTCAAGGCTCTGTCTTCCCCTCAACTGGGTGTTCTGGTCTCTGTATAGAGGCGTGGGTTCAAATCCCACTCCTGACACATTTTCTTCCCTGTTTGATCTTTTCTTTCAGGAAGGGAGATTTAGTTACATTGATATAAAAAATGGGAAAACACAGACAAGGGAATCATTTCTCTCTCTCTCACACTTCTCATTGTTTCTTTCTTTCTTTCCTTCCAT
The DNA here is from genome assembly GCA_003942145.1 of Platysternon megacephalum. Taxonomy (NCBI): domain Eukaryota; kingdom Metazoa; phylum Chordata; order Testudines; family Platysternidae; genus Platysternon; species Platysternon megacephalum. Next base: position 579,297 of record QXTE01000434.1, read on the forward strand.
GTAGAAGTTGATGTTTTGGAGAGAACTCACCATTATATTCTTTTATGCTGCAAAATAACAATCCTGAAAAAACAACATCTTAAAATAATTTACCTAACAATAATTCAGGTAATTGTCCCTCCCCTCTGTTCGCCAGAAGCTGGGAATGGGTGACAGGGGATGGATCACTTGATGATTACTGGTTCTGTTTATTCCCTCTGAAGCACCTGGCATTGGCCACTGTCAGAAGACAGGATACTGGGCTAGATGGACATTTGGTCTGACCTAGTATGGTTGTTCTTATGAGAATTCTGGGAAAAAAATGGTTTGTCACAGGTATAATACATTTTCTTTGGGACATGACATTACAATTGTCAAAAAAACAAAACAAAAACCTTCACTGGTTTGCATAGGATTTTTCCTTGAAGAGTCAGGACTGCAGACTTGGGGTCAGCGACAGAGTGCGCCCCTGTGTCCACACCTTACACATGATTGCAATAATCTTTGTACAAAGTATGTCTTGTAAGGTATTGTTTGAAAATTCATAATTTGCTGCTCATTATTGTCCTGCTAAAATGTGTGTGGCGATATTGTATTTGAAGTTATAAGATTCCACTGTATGTTGTTATTAACACATGTTCCAAACTGAGCATGGCAAACGGCTCTGGAATCTGTGCCCTGCATAATTTGTATTGAAGCAGTAAACAGAATCATCAAGCAGGAAGGGTAGACAAAGAAACCTCAAACAGGTGAGGAAAGCAGCAGGGAACACCCTTTCTTATAGACTCTGTCTCCTGAATCTCATCTGAAATGTTTTCCAAGGCGGGAACTGACACTATAAAAAGGGAGACAAACACCCTAAGACACCCCCACCTCTTCCTCTCTCTGTCCATTGATTCACTAGACCAGAAGGAACAAAGGAAGCATCCATTAAAGAGGAGCAGAGGTCCAAACCTAAGGACTGCTGAGAGCTTGTGGTGAGAAAACCTTTGCTTTGAATTTAATGTAGTTTGTTAAGTTAGGCACCAGTTGCATTTTATCTTTATTTTTCTGGTAACCATTTCTGACTTTTTATGTCTCATTACTTGTATTCGCTTAGCATCTAGCTCTTTGTGCTTAATAAAATTCTTTTGTTGTTTTCTGCAATCCAGTGTGTTTAAATCAAAGTGTCCAGGAAACTCCATTTGGGGTAACAAGATGTGTACATATCATTTCTCTTAATAAAATAATGGATTTTATATAAGCTTGTATTGCCCAGGAGAGGGCAGTACAGTACAGGACATATATTTTTTGGGGGAAATCTAGGACTAGGGGTTCATTGGCATTAACTTCTTCCAATATAACCAAGGCTGGTAAGAGCCAAGGTGTGGCTGGTTAGTTGCAGCACGCACACAGACATAGCTGGGAGTGACTTGCATCCTGGACACTGTCTGTGAGCAGTCCAGACTGGAGGTGACAGCAACAAAGCCATGTAAAGGTCACCCCAGGGTAGCTATGTTAACCCTGCCATCTACTCATCAGTCTGGATTCTGAATTGGGTATATCACAGGGGAGGTGTGCTTTCACCCCCAGAGTATAAAGGCAAAAAAGGGGAGGAGAAAAAGAAAGCAAAGTCGCCTTCCAATGGCTGAGGCCTGCCACAAGCCTTCTGCGGCTGCTTCTTTCCGGCCCTTCTGTCCTTAGAGGGGTTGGGGCGCTGCCTCTGAGCGGTGGGCAGATGGGGTCCAACAATGCCTGGCCTCACACTGAAGAGGCCGACGTTTAAATCTCTCCCCTAACTTGAGGTGTTGACTCTTAAACCTCCCCACCTCCTGCTGCAGCTGGAATCTTCAGCCTTCTTGTGTGGCTTCTCCTGCTGGGGAAAACGGGCACTGCTGGGCTCCATTTGAGGAGGAAACCTTGGCTGGAAAGAATTGCGGTCAGCAGGTCAACCTCTTGAGCGCAAAGGGCTGAGCTGGAGGCCCTGCCCCATAGTCCCCAGCCAAGCAGCTCAGGCCGGTGCTCCCATGAGTGGGGGAGTCAGCTGCAGTGGGTGGCAGGCCCATAGCCCTGGGCCTCAGGCCTGTTGGGTCACCGGCTCATCCCAGGACCCCAGAGAGGGGAAGAGAGGAGGTGGCCAGACACTCCTCCCACCAGGCTCACCCTGCCCACCTCCTCTGCCAGATGGGCCATCCTCCTGCCAGAGTAGCCGTGCCTGCTCCTGGCACCTGGACCCTCACGCTGGGATCACCCTCCCCACCTCCCGAGCAGGGAAATCACCTGCGCCAGGCTCTGCGGGGCCCTTTCCCAACCTGCTCGAGGGGCCCTCTAGAGCACAGGTCTTGGGGGGAAAGGCAAAGGCTTGTCTCAAAGGCTGGTTTTCAGGAGATGGCAGCCAGGGAGCTGCTCTGCTTGGCACCAAGGCCCCATCTCTATTGAGAGTGAAGAAGAAGATGAAGCCAGCTTAAGCCCTTCTGCTCTGTGGAATGTTTCTGTACACCCTGAGCTGGCCTTAGGACACCTGGGCTAGGATTTGTCCAGTGTAGCACCCCAGTCAAAGTCCCCCCGTGACACTGTCCCCTGAGCGGGCGGCAGCCGGCCTGCGTCGATTGCTTGGAACCAGCCGCCAAAGCCCCTGAGGGCTTGCCCCCGGGCTGAGGGGGGAAGTGAAAAAACCAGCAGTGTTGATGACTCAAAACCCTCCAGAGGCATTTTGGCTGCATTCTGGCTGAAGAGAGGTTCTACGTAATGCATCTTCTTGGGCCCTGAGGGCCTTTAGGAGGGTGGCATTGGTGGAGTAGCAGTTAACATAACTACTTTCCAAGCTGTTCGTCTGGGTTCAATTCACAACCAGGGCAGGTTTTCCTGAGCTCATCCCCTTCCTTTACTTCAGCAATTGCAGTGTTGCAAAGTAGAGAGAGGAGAGAAGGTCACTTGCTGTGCAATGGATAGTGTGTTGGACTTCTGAGAAACAGTGCTTTGCATGGGTTAAGACAATGATTCAAATCCCACCAGAGTCACTCTGGCTGCCATTGCATCTTTTACAGAATAGGCAGCCACTTGAGTGCCCCCAGGGGGCCAAGACAAGGGCAGAAAGGCATGCCTGGCTACCAGGAGGTAGAAGCCTCTACCTGCATCTTGGGAGGTGGGCTTTCCCCCTTAGAGTATTAAGGAAAAAATGGAGAGTAGAAAAAGAAACCAAATCCCCCTTCTAGTGGCTGAGGCCTCCCACAAGCCTTCTGCGGCTGCTTCTTTCCGGCCCATCTGGGTGCCCTCTTCTGTCCTTAGAGGGGTTGGGGCGCTGCCCCTGAGCGGTGGGCAGACAGGATACAGCAATCCTTGGCCTCACACTGAAGAGGCTGACGTTTAAGCCTCCTGTAGGGGACCATGGGCCCCGCTGGGCTCCATTTGAGGAGGAAACCTGGGTCAAAAAATTGAGGCCAGCAGGTGAACCTCTTGCATCTAAAGGTCTGAGCTGACGGCCCTGCCCCTTAGTCCCTGGCCCAGCAGCTCATGCCTTGGGCCCCAGACCAGTTCAGCCACTGGTCATCACAGGACCCCAGAGAGGGGAAGAGAGGAGGTGGCCAGTGTGACGTTCCCCTCTGGTGTTATCTGTACTGGTGATCTGCTAGGTCACTCCAATCCTTGACTCTGGGAGCCAGCGTTACCCTGCTCTGCTGTGAGAACCCCCACTCCTGGGCTGTTCACACACAGTCTCTGGCATATAAGCTATTCCTTGGATTGTACAACCAAATGACACTAGCCAATATCTCTGGTCCCAGACACAACCCTAGGAACCTCCATCTTGCAGTGTTCAGTTATGCCCGCTGGACGCTGCAAGCTTATATGAGTTTGTCAATTTAACATAGAAATTGATATGCACCAGGCTTGTTATCCCAAGCGGAGTCTCTGACACACTTCAAACCAAACACACTGCTTCAGGTAGAATAAACAAACAAATTTATTAACTACAAAGATAGATTTTAAGTGATTATAAGTGATAGGCAAAAAGCAGAGTGGTTACCAAAATAAAATAAAATATAAGCACGCAGTCTAAACTCTCAACCCTATTAGACTGGGCAGAAACTAGATTAAGCAGTTTTTCTCACCCTACAGGATGTTGCAGTCCTTAATATACAGGTTTGTTCCTTAAACCTGGGCCAATCTCCTGTGTTGGAGTCTTGTCTTCTTCCTAGTGTCTTAGTTGCTTGCAGCAAAAGTGGGGGCAGGGGAAGGGCCACTTGAGTGTGACCAAAAGGGGCCAACAGAAAGGCCCATCTGGCTAACAGGAGGTAGAAGTCTCAATGGTGCAGGGAGGCATGTGTTTGTCCCTAGAGAACTAAGGAAAAAAATGGGA
>QXTE01000435.1:0-17616 GCA_003942145.1 Platysternon megacephalum
CTGCAATCTTCCCCCTCAGTATTCACATAACACAACAAAACATTCTCACTTCTTCACAAGAAGGCAATTAGGTTAGTCAGGCAAGCCCTTGGTGAATCCATGCTGACTGTTCCTGATCACTTTCCTCTCCTCGAAGTGCTTCAAAATTGATTCCTTCAGGACCTGCTCCATGATTTTTCCAGGGACTGAGGTGAGGCTGACTGGCCTGTAGTTCCCCGGATCCTCCTTCTTCCCTTTTTTAAAGATGGGCATTACATTAGTCTAATTCCGGTCATCCGGGACCTCCCCCGATCGCCTTGAGTTTTCAAAGATAATGGACAACGGCTCTTCAATCAAATCAGCCACCAACTACTTTAGCACCCTAGGTTGCAGTGCATCCAGTCCCATGAACTTGTGCTCGTCCAGCTTTTCTAAATACACCTCTACCCCGATATAATGCTGTCCTCGGGAGCCAAAAATTTTACCGCGTTATAGGTGAAACTGCGTTATATCGAACTGGCTTTGATCCGCCGGAGCACGCAGCCCCGCCCCCCCCGGAGCGCTGCTTTACCTTGTTACATCCGAATTCTTGTTATATCAGGTCGCATTATATCGGGGTAGAGGTGTAGTCCTGAACCACTTCTTTCTCCACAGAGGGCTGGTCATCTCCTCCCCATACCGTGCTGCCCAGTGCAGTAGTCTGGGAGCTGACCTTGTTCGTGAAGAGGCAAAAAAAGCATTGAGTACATTAGCTTTTTCTGCATCTTCTGTCACTAGGTTGCCTCCCTCATTCAGTAAGGGGCCCACACTTTCCCTGACCTTCTTCTTGTTGCTAACATACCTGTAGAAACCTTTCTTGTTACTCTTAACATCCCTTGCTAGCTGCGACTCCAAGTGTGATTTGGCCTTCCTGATTTCACTCCTGCATGCCTGAGCAACATTTTTATACTCCTCCATGGTCATTTGTCCAATCTTCCACTTCTTGTAAACTTCTTTTTTGTGTTTAAGATCAGGAAGGATTTAACTGTTAAGCCAAGCTGGTCCCCTGCCATATTTACTATTCTTTCTACACATCGGGATGGTTTGTTCCTGCAACCTCAATAAGGATTCTTTAAAATACAGCCAGCTCTCCTGGACTCCTTTTCCCCTCATGTTATTCTCCCAGGGGATCCTGCCCATCAGTTCCCTGAGGGAGTCAAAGTCTGCTTTTCTGAAGTCCAGGGTCTGTATTCTGCGCTCTCCTTACTTCCTTGTGTCAGGATTCTGAACTTGACCATCTCATGGTCACTGCCTCCCAGGTTCCCATCCACTTTTGCTTCCCCTACTCATTCTTCCCGGTTTGTGAGCAGCAGGTCAAGAAGAGCTCTGCCCCTATTTGGTTCCTCCAGCACTTGCACCAGGAAAGTGTCCCCTACGCTTTCCAAAAACTTCCTGGATTGTCTGTGCACTGCTGTATTGCTCTCCCAGCAGATATCGGGGTGATTATAAAACCTAAACCTAATTTCCCCAATATTAATTTCCCCCTACTGTTACTCACACCTTCTTGTCAACTGTCTGAAATGGGCCACTCTCATTACGACTTCTAAGGTTATTTTTCCTTGCGCCTCAAACTCCTTTATCCTTCTTCCCAGAGCCACGTAGTCTGTAGTGATCTGCTCAAGGTCATTCTTGGCAGTATCATTGGTGCCCACGTGGAGAAGCAGAAAGGGGTAGCGATCCGAGGGTTTGATGAGTCTCGGCAGTCTCTCCGTCACATCGTGAATCCTAGCTCCTGGCAAGCAGCACACTTCAGTCCCCCTTAGGAGGGAGACCCCGACCACCACCACCCGCCTCCTTCTCTTGGAAGCGGTGGTCGTGGAACCCCCATCCCTAGGACAGTGCATCTCCTGCCTTCCAATCGATGGAGTCTCCTTCTGCTCCCTTCCCTCAGATGTATTATCTAGTCCACTCTCTGCATTAGTACCTGTGTAGAGAACATGAAAACAGTTGATCAGCTGTATCTGCATTGCTGGTACATGGATGCTCCTCTCTTCTTCTGGAGGTCACATGCTGCCAATTTTCTTCACCGTCCTTCTGTCCCTGCTGCGCAGCCTACTCTGATTCTTCAGAATGTTGTGCCCGTAGAAGCATATCCTGATGTCGGTCCAGGAAATCTTCATTTTCTCTTATGCAATGCAGGGTTGATACTTGTTTCTCCAGACCTTGAACCTTCTCTTCCAATATGGAGACCCGCTTGAATCATAGAATCATAGAATCATAGAATCTCAGGGTTGGAAGGGACCTCAGGAGGTCATCTAGTCCAACCCCCTGCTCAAAGCAGGACCAAACCCAACTAAATCAGCCCAGCCAGGGCTTTGTCAAGCCTGACCTTAAAAACCTCTAAGGAAGGAGATTCCACTACCTCCCTAGGTAACCCATTCCAGTTCTTCACCACCCTACTAGTGAAAAAGTTTTTCCTAATGTCCAACCTAAACCTCCCCCTCTGCAACTTGAGACCATTACTCCTTGTTCTGTCATCTTCTATCACTGAGAACAGTCTAGATCCATCCTCTTTGGAACCCCCTTTCAGGTAGTTGAAAGCAGCTATCAAATCGCCCCTCATTCTTCTCTTCTGCAGACTAAACAATCCCAGTTCCCTCAGCCTCTCCTCGTAAGTCATGTGCTCCAGCCCCCTAATCATTTTTGTTGCCCTCCGCTGGACTCTCTCCAATTTATCCACATCCTTCTTGTAGTGTGGGGCCCAAAACTGGACACAGTACTCCAAATGAGGCCTCACCAGTGCTGAGTAGAGGGGAATGATCACATCCCTCGATCTGCTGGAAATGCCCCTACTTATACAACCCAAAATGCCATTAGCCTTCTTGGCAACAAGGGCACACTGTTGACTCATATTCAGCTTTTCGTCCACCGTAACCCCTAGGTCCTTTTCTGCAGAACTGCTGCCCAGCCATTCGGTCCCTAGTCTATAGCAGTGCATGGGATTCTTTCGTCCTAAATGCAGGACTCTGCACTTGTCCTTGTTGAACCTCATCATATTTCTTTTGGCCCAATCCTCTAATTTGTCTAGGTCCCTCTGTATCCTATCCCTACCCTCCAGCGTATCAACCACTCCTCCCAGTTTAGTGTCATCTGCAAACTTGCTAAGGGTGCAGTCCACACCATCTTCCAGATCGTTAATGAAGATATTGAATAAAACCGGCCCCAGCACCGACCCTTGGGGCACTCCACTTGATACCGGCTGCCAACTAGACAAGGAACCATTGATCACTACCCGTTGAGCCCGACCATCTAGCCAGTTTTCTATCCACCTTACCGTCCATTCATCCAGCCCATACTTCTTTAACTTGCTGGCAAGAATACTGTGGGAGACTGTATCAAAAGCTTTGCTAAAGTCCAGAAATAGCACATCCACTGCTTTCCCCTCATCCACAGAGCCGGTTATCTTATCATAGAAGGCAATTAGGTTAGTCAGGCATGACTTGCCCTTGGTGAATCCATGCTGACTGTTCCTGATCACTTTCCCCTCCTTTAAGTGGTTCAGGATTGATTCCTTGAGGACCTGTTCCATGATTTTTCCAGGGACTGAGGTGAGACTAACTGGCCTGTAGTTCCCTGGATCTTCCTTCTTCCCTTTCTTAAAGATGGGCACTACATTAGCTTTTTTCCAGTCNATAGCTGATCGCTCACCATCCATATTACCTTCCTTCTAAGAGCTTCCTCAGCTGTTGCAGTAACTACTCAGAGAAGCCTGCAAGATGAAAGCCTCAGTGGGCTCTCTTCCTATATCTCTTCCTACACCTGACACTTAGTGCTTGGCTTATGCCCTGAAGCATGAGGGTTGGAACCCTGACCCCCAGGTTATTTATCCTGGCTCTGGGAGAAGAGTGGAGGTTGTTACCTGCTCCTGCAAACCCGGCAGTTTTTCAGTTTGAAACTTTTGTTTCTCCGCTCCCCTAGGACCAAGTCCCAGCACCTGTCTCTTAAGGAGGCCTGTTAACTCTGCTTCTTACTCCAAACCCTGTTGTACCAAATTATTCTTAACCGCCCCCAACTCCAATCCACAATCCTTCAGCAGCCCTCAAGCTGCTGGAGCAGCACCAAACCCAAAAGACCACTGACAGTCTCCCACAACACTCCATTTACATTAAATAAGTGGACTGAAGTGCCTCCTTTCCCTGGAAGGCATTCTGTCCCCACAGGCATCTTCTTTCGCTCCCTGTGTACCAAGGAGGGTGGGCTCCTCAGCCACCCCCCATCCCTCCAGGCCCCCTAACGCTGCCCACATTTCCTTCTTAATCTCATCCCAGATTGACCCCCGTAAGTGGAATGGGCCCTGATTCTTCTGTATCCCTTAATCCAAAAAATCCATTACCCTGGCTTGCCAGAACCCACAACTATCATCACGAGAGTCCGCAATAATAACCCCCTCCAAGGAGCTGTGCACACTGTTGGGGAGGGGGATTTACAGGCTGCCACTCACCTGTCTGACGCAATGCATGTGAGTCATGGCACCAAGATGTTAGAGGGTTTATCCCTTCACCCTCCCACTCCCTGGTTCTTCTCACGTAAACAGAGAGCTGCAAAACTAGAAGTCCGAAGATTCAGGCAATTTGATGTTTATTGGGCTTAGATTCCAGCGAGCAATGATCCCAGTTTCCTTTTGTCTTTTTCCCTCAACCTACTTCCTGTTTGCCCCCAATTTATATAGTAATAGTCTCAGCTATACCTTAACCAATCATTTTACTGAAATTTAACTAACCAATCCTAACCTATTGTAACATGATTATCTAACCAATTATATCCCACCACCTTAATTGGTTTAGACCCAGCAAAATTAATTATACAGCAGCCAGAAACAATCAAAGAACCAGACAGAGACCATACAGATTAACAATGGAGAAGTGGGGACCATAAAGACAAAATAACAAGGAGTGAGGGTTTCACAATCACAACTATTGATGGGTGAGTTCTTGCCAGACAGGATACTATGAAATTAAATTTTCTTTAACCATCTTAAGATTTTTCTCTTTATCTGGCGGTGATGGGCACTATCGGGACAGAATCGCCTTTCTAACGCCCAATACCCCCTTATTTCAATGTGAGCGGCTCTGTGGTGCTAAATAGGCTGCGGCTGCACAGCTTACAGGGAACTGAGGTGCGCAGTGGCGCAGAATTCCCCCAGGAGTAGATGGAGGGGGGGTCAGGGGGTCAAGACTCACAGGATAGGCCGTGCTCTAGGCTCTGCTTGAGCCATCATGACACAGAGGGTTGGTGGACAGCAGAGTATCACAGAGCTGTAGATTCTGCCCTGCACTCTGTGGTTCTCAACCTGGGGCCCACGGGCCGCTTGCGGCCCAATCAGCACAGGTGCAGCCCACGTGACATCCTCAGAGACATACAAGTCGTAGATATATTGTGTGGATGCGGCCCACATAACACACAGAGAGCTGCATATGGCCCACAATGGCAAATAGGTTGAGAACCACTGCTGTAGCCAAAGCAACAAGTGAAGGGGGCTGACCTTGATGTCTCCCTTTCTCAGTGTCTTCTGAGCTGGAATTGATTTTCCACAGGGCAAGATGAATGGCAGATGCCAGTTGCTTAAAGAAAAGAGATGCTGCTCTAGGTAAGACTTGAACTCACAACCTCAGCATCACTCTACTCAACACTGCTTTAGAAGGACTATGTGTTAATCCCATCTGTAGCTGATTGAAATACTGGCCTTCTTGTCTCATAGATGGATTTTGGGGAAGGAGAAATCCATGTTAATGTCCCTAGGCAGACAGGAACAGGTGGCCAGCCTTCAGTGATAAAGCTGGTTCCTGCCACCAGCTGTTAATGGGAAGGTGACTGGTTTAAACCACCTAGGGCTGGAAGTTCTCAAGGGTGAGCTTAAGGTGTCTCTTAAGAAGAGGAGGAGGAGGAAGTGTCTCTTCCATTCCTGTCTAGCCCCACCTGTCTCTTGTCCTCCTTCAGCCTCTCTCCTTCCCTGCTGGGGCGATGCAGAGACAAGCCCCCATCTGGGGGAGTCACAGAGAGGCTGTAGCCAATGGAGTGTGTGTGGGACACGGAGAGGGTTGTGACTCTGTGTGTGTGTGGAGGGGCTGTTAGGGAACAAAGGGGAGTGATGGAAAACAAAGGGGAAGTGAAAGTGAGGCCCCTGTCTGAGTATTATGATCCTGTGTGGTGCTGCCATTCCCCTTCCAGAACCTCCCCGATCTCATCTGTCATCGAATCCAGCGTTTGTAACCTGTCCTCATCACTGATGTGCTGCATAGTTATGCCTCAAATAGCGAGTGTCCCTCTCAGACAGCAGAAGCAGATCACAGACTCACGTAGGAGCGATGGGCAGATCCCCTGTCAGTGCCGCATTCATCTGGAAGGTGCTTCACAAAACACAACACTTCCCCTGTGTATGAGAAACACCCTCCTCTCACACACCCCTCACTGCCACCACCTTACTTTGCGCTCCATGGGGCTGTTTGTCCTGTGGGATCTGGCTCTTTCTGGGAGGTTCACAGTAAGTCTTAAAAGAGCATTTGGGGAACAGGAGTCTTCCCCATGGAAATCGCTTCACTTCTTTCTCAGGGCCACCTTCTTAGCCCTGGCTTTGGGTTTGGTTTTAGCCTTGCTCTCTCCTGTCTTGCTTTCTGGTGGGCTCTTGACCACCTTCTGGGGTTTGACAGCTTTGACCTTTTGGGGGTTTTTTTCTTCCTTTTTTTGTCCCTACTGCAGCCACCACTTTCTTAGGACTATTCCTGGACATGGGCATGGTGGCCTTTCTGGGGATCTTGGCAGCTCTAGCCAGCTTCTTGGTGGCTATTTTCCTGCTCAGAGCCACTGGCTGGTTCTTGTGCCTTGTCCTGGGGCCCAGCTACTGCTGGCTGACTGTGAAGGAGCCACGGTGCTGGTGATCTTTGCTAACTCCTGAGCCCCAACTGGATGTGGTTCTTGTTCTTCTGCACAGCATCGCTCATGGAGAACAAGGACCTGCAAATATACATTCATATTCTATCTTTGTTTGAACAAGGAGGAGTCCTGTGGCACCTTAAAGACTAACACATTGATTTGGGCACAATCCCCACAACTGCTCAGTCTCACCAGAGCACAACTTTTGAGGGCCCACACCCAGCTACCCGTCCTTTAACCTCTTCAGCATTTCTCCAATCCCTTAAAGCCACAGGGCACATCATGTAACTTGAACCCATTAATCTCTATATCATTAATGACTGAATTCCCAAAGAATTCCATTCTGACCAGAAGCAGAGAGCTCCTGGGAGTGTCAGCCACACCCCTGTGCCCTGGAGCAGAGGGGCTCTGGCGGCGCGCAGGGCCCATAGTGCACAGTCACTTTGTTCGATTTTGCACTTTCTGGTTCTGTGGGAGAATTCTTGTCTCCCATACAGCAGGCCTGGGCTTAATTCGTGGCCAATGCAGATCTGAGTTTTATGCTTAGATGTAGAAATTGCAGAATTTAAGCTTGAAAGACAGGCCAGTTCCCTCCCCTGCTCCCGTAGCATTTCACATCTTTACATCCAAACTCGATGACTTTCTGAGTGATCTGTCCTAGTTCAACCGTACGGTGCTGGGGTCCATGTAGGACTCACTGGGTAAAATCCTCTGGACTGTTATGCAGCAGCTCAGACCAGATGTTCACAGAGATTTACCCTGCCTTTAAAATCGATGAATAAACACAAACTATGGTGTTAAATTAATCCTCAGAAGCTCCTTTCCCCCTATCCAGATCCCCAGCAAAGTGTAATCCAAGGAAGAGGGCTGTTTATGAAGGATAGAAAAAGGATCTCCTTCTCCCTCTGGAGGAATCATACTCTAACTTTGTTACATGCTGAGGTGGCTTCCTTTCTTCTGCTCAAAATAGTTGAGATGTGCCTGGCAATATATTCATGTTGGAGACTTCCTTAGCCAAAATAGGTTTCAATCCCCTTTCTGACAACAGCCTGAGTTTTTCTTAAATCTGTTCCCAGACAAAATATTCCCCATTCATTTTGACAGAGTCAAATCTTTAATGAGGTGTCACTTTCTCCTCCTCATTCTCAGTTTTTTCACCCTGAAGGTTCCTGTCCTCACAGCTCAGTGAGAGGATGTGATTTTGGGAAGGGGTTTTTCACTCTGAAGTTTCCATGACAGGGCATTTCCAAGTCAGGCCAAGGAGTGCGGCATCTCAGATGTGTGTGAATGAAGAGAGAAAATATCAACAGTTCACCCACAAACTGCCCATCCACACACTCTGCTCCATGCAGCGTGAAAAGATCCTGCAGCATGAGAACATGGGGTTTTACCTGATATGAAGGTAGTTTTAAATGACCAATCAGCAGCCAGAAAACCTTTACACCAGTTGACCAACCCGCTTTGACAACTGCACGTGGCCCCTCTTTGCATCCTCAGGTGCCTGATACCATCAAAAACCCAACCCCAAGTCATTTTTGAAAAGAGGCAAAATCAATTTAATATAATCTGGGTCCACAAGCACTAAAATACCTTAATCAGTGTATGTGTCCTTGATAGGCACTCCCTCCTAGCCAATCAGCTTTGTGCGGAGGAGCATGGAGGAGGGGCAAAGGGCTGGCGCTGGCGCCTTAGGTCAGCAAGAAAGGGACCAATCCCTCAGCACAAGAGAGCAGGCTGGAGAACATGGGGAGCGATCCCACCACTTCTCACATGGGAAGTGAGCACTTTTCCAGATGAGCAAACGCCACCCCCCTGCAGCCTGTCTCTCCAGTGCTCCTACCACTGCCAGGCAAAGCAAGCGCTCTACCACTTGAGCTAATTCCCCCCCGCCCCGGTGAGCAGCTGTCCTCACCCACCCAGGGCCGGCGCAACCCATTAGGCGACCTAGGCGGTCGCCTAGGATGCTGCTATTTTGGGGGCGCCGGCGCCCCGGCCGGCCGTTCAATTTCGGGGGCGGGACCTTCCGCCGCCTAGGGCGCCGGAAGGGCTGGCACCACTACTGCACCCACCCATCTCATTCCAGAGGCCACACTGTCTCCATGGCTCCTTTCCGAAAGGGTCAGGCTGTTTTCTGTGGGCTCGTTAGCTCATGAAGCTAATAACGCCAAGCTTGTGGAGTCAAGCCCCATACCGGCCACTTGACAGTCCTAGGAAAGTGGTGTGTCTTCCTTTAGCTGACTGCTATGGGCAGGGAGGCCAAAAAAGAAACAGGCTGAGCAGCTTACAGGGAACAGGCAAGACTCCTGGTGGAGGAGGGTCCAGCATGCACAGGGCCAGCCTGCAGGCAGGAGGCTCTGGTCACCTCCTTCCCTCCCCTCTCTCACCTCCTTCCTTCCCCTGGGGGCTGAAAGGGACATATGTCCCTGGCCAGTTGCCTTCCCCACTGGTAGGAGAAGATGCTTATGGCGAGGCTCTCCTCTTGCCCCCTTTGTCCCCAACAGAAAGTTGCCAGAGGTGAGATGATGTGGAAAGGCAGAGACCCACCCCTACACCCTTCTTGTAACAGCTGATGAACTTTCACATGCTTTTTTCTGCATCTGAGCCTACGCTGGCAGAACACGCTGAGGTGCTTCCCAGGGGCGGCCTGGTTCAGCTGGCCAGACCATAGCACCAAAGAGGCCGAGACTGTGGATTCGAGACCCTGAGTAGCTGAAGGCCTGGGGAGGACGCTATAATGTTATCTGATTAAAATATGACATGTACATGATTGTTGCCACCACTGTTATATAATTGCAACCAATCTTATACAAGCATGGCAAGTAAGGTGTCAATAGAAAACCTGTGGTTTGCTGAATATGCTCATGCTATTTATATGCACGTATCATTTTTGTATTTGAAGCTATGAGTAGTGGCTCTATACCTGTATTTCAAATATGTTTGCGTCTGAGTAGCACCCACAAGGTATTTAGCCTGCACATCTTGAAGCAACTATTCAAGTAAAATGGGTCACCAGGGAACACTTAACTCCCAGTGGACCATGGGAGACGCCTATCTGCTCTCAACGGACTTGCCTGTGAACGTTCCATCTGGAGTCTAGCTCATGGCTTCTGCTGTGACTAAGCGAAATCACGCATGGACGTGGGACTTGCCCATGTGACTCCAAACACTATCTCGTTACCTGTAATTTTCCACTATCTCTGCTGAGGGCTTTGTTTGAAACAATGGGGGTTTCCATGCACATGGCAGAAGCTATAAAAGGCCCCGTAAACATCTCCATTTGGCCTCTTTCCTGCTCAACCGCTTGACTAGGACCTCATACTAATGGGAGCATTCTAACCAAAGGACTGAGGACCTTCCAATCAGGGCCGTCCCTAGAGATTGTGGTGCCCTACGCAGCCCCCCCAAGGGGGGGCTGGCCCCAGGCTTCCACAGGGGGGGCATTCCCAGCCTCCACGGAGGGGGTGGGGGCTGCGCCCAAGGGCTGTGGGGGGCCGGAGCAGCCAGTGCAGGGAGGCAGCAGGGGTCGGGCCTGCCCCTGCACTCAAGGGGCGGCGGGAAGTGGAGCGACCCGGCCCCTGCCTGCTCTGCTCTGTTCCCCTGGCTCCCAGCCTTGGAGCTTGGGGGGCAGGAGGGGAACTGCCCCCCAGCACTCACCGGCAACGGGGCTGGGAGCTGGCAGAGCGGAGCGGGCTGGGGCCAGATCGCTCCACTTCCAGCCACCCTGTGATTGCAGGGCAGGCCCGACCCCTGCTGCAGTCCCCCAGGACGCGTAGCTCAGGGGAGGGGGTTTGGGGGGGACGGGGGGAATGGAGGTGGGGCAGGGGCTTAGGGGAAGGGGTGGAGTGGGCACGGGGCAGGAGCGGGGGCAGCTTTCCTGGCCACGAGGGGCCGGCTCAGCTGGCCGGGGGATCGGGCTGGCCACTGGAGCAGCATGCAGCTGCATAGTTTGCGTACGGGTAGGGACGGCCCTGCTTCCAGTGATTCAGAAGCAACCAGAGACCTAATAAGCCAACAGTTTATTCCATCATTGCCACAAGCCTGTGTTGGGTGTGTTTTGTTATAGTGTTATAGTCTGTTAAAATATGTATATACACCTCTACCCTGATATAACGCGACCCGATATAACACGAATTGGGATATAATGGCTGTGCGTGCGCGGTTCAGGCCGTTGCAGCACCAGTGCATCGTTGAAGGTGAAGAGAAAGGGAAGGAGACATTCCATCTTACCTGCTCCTGTTCCTGGGTACAACATCACCAGAGGGTGTCAGGCCGCTTCTTCCACCCTGGGACATCCATCGAGGGACTCTCCAGTGCTCCTCCTCTGCGGGTTCCAATTACCCAACGAGTGCAGGTCCTGGACTTCACCGCCGCCACCGACGTGCTGACAACATAGTGAGAGAAATCGGGTTTTCTCAGTCAGGGGGTTATGTGTGTTCTTGCCAGGGTGATTTGTATTTTGGGCCTGAGCTTCACGCTCCTGTTTTAAAGCTGCTGTTTCACTGGTTTGTATTGTTTATCTAGTTACTGTTCATTTACATTTACCCCTTCCCTGATTTGTACATTTATCCCCCCAATACACTGACCTGTTGTTTTTACCTTTACCTGTTGCCAGTATTTATTATTTGCACTACACATAGGGAAGAGGGAGGGAGACCTGTACACCCGTTCACCGGTGACAGACACGGCAGAGGGTGGCTTTGCTCTTCTGAGTAAAAGGGGCTTGTTTCACATCTCGATACCTACATCATTCTCCATTTAGAGTTACCTTGGCTCCCCTTTGAGGTAACACCTGCTCCAAGAACTTTGCAGTTATTGTATGTATTTGATTCCTTTAGCCAATTTTAACTCTAGCCCAGGGGTAGGCAACCTATGGCATGGGTGCCGAAGGCGGCACGCGAGCTGATTTTCAGTGGCACTCGCGCTGCCTGGGTCCTGGCCACCGGTCCGGGGGGCTCTGCGTTTTAATTTAATTTTAAATGAAGCTTCCTAAACATTTTATAAATCTTATTTACTTTACATACAATAATAGTTTAGTTATATATTATAGACTTATCGAAAGAGACCTTCTAAAAACGTTAAAATGTATGACTGGCACGCAAAACCTTGTATTAGAGTGAATAAATGAAGATTCAGCACAACCACTCCTGAAAGGTTGCCGATCCCGGCTCTAGCCTTTCTTTCTTTCTTTCTTTCTTTCTTTCTTTCTTTCTTTCTTTCTTTCTATAAACCTTTAGATTTTAGATACTAAAGGATTGGCAACAGCATGATAACTGGGCTAAGATCTGTGTGGTATATTGACCTGGGTATGTGGCTGGTCCTTTAGGATCTGAAAAACCCTTTTGTTTGATGAAATTGACTCACTAATTAACCACTCATCAGCAAGTTCAGTGTTTCTGGTGGCAATAAAAGGACTGGAATGCCTAAGGAGACTGCTTTTCTGACTTCTCCTTAGCCAGTGTGGTGAAACAGAAGTTTACTTTTGTTGCTGGTTTGGTATCTCTTATCAGAGAATGACCACTGCTTTTTGGGTGTGCCTGCCCCATTTCTCAGCACTTTGTCCTGAATTTACTATTCTCAGTTGTGACCCACTAAGGGCTTGTCTACACCACCCAGCTTTTAGCGACAAGGCTGGGTCGACACAGTCTTGTCGCTAAAAGTCAGTGTGTGTGTGAACGCTTTTTTGCGGTATTGTGTCGACAAAACGTTTGTCTTTCATGGGGGGCTTTTTTAAGTACCGGCTGTGACGTTGTGCAGTCTATATGGTTTTATAAAAACATGATAATAAGTGAATATAATGTAACTGGAATATGCTTCATGCAAAAGGTCTCTTGTAAGGTATCATTACAAGCTTATAATCTACTGAGTGTGATCATCCTATTTGTATAAATGTACCACTCTTGTATCTAAAACTAAAAATATAAAATATAACTCTGAGGGCCTATTGTAATTATATAAAGTGTGGGCCATTAATGGTGGTTTGGAATCTTGATAACTCTCATTAACCAGGACCATTGTCTGCAGATGGCTGTGTTTTACCTGTAAGTCTTCCTGTATGTGTGTGTGCTGGCAAGTGGGTAATGAAGTCTTGCAGTGACATGTGATCATGTCCTGAACTGGAATCCATCTTTAACCTGGTGCTTTTCCAGTGAGGGGTGGGGGAACCCAGAGGGACAAAGGATTCCCGCCTTATGCAGAAGATATATAAAGGGGTGGAAAAGAACAAAGAGTGAGAGGAGCCATCATGAAGAATCCCCTAGCTATCACCTGAGCTGGAACAAGAGCTGTACCAGGGGAAAGAATTGTGCCCAGGCCTGGAAGGTGTCCAGTATGAGGAAAAAACTTACTGAAGCAACTCTAAGGGTGAGATTATCCCGTCACACCGGCAAAAGGCAAAAGACAACCGTGCAGTGTAGACATACCCTAAGGCACAGTGACAGATGGCTTTTGCTCTTTTGCCTACTGCTAATGACAGGGAGCTAACACAGGAGAAAGAAGAGGCCAGCAGGCTGACCACAGTGGCCAGGAGGAAGTGAGAAGAAACAACAGACCAGTGGCTGGAGAACGTGGGCATCAATCCTACTACCTCTTGCATGCAAAGCACAAGCTCTACCGCTTGAGCTAATTCCCCACCTCTAGCTTGTGGGTAAGGCACCCGCCAGGCAAAGTGAGGGCTCGGGGGGGTGAAGTGGAACAGAGTGTCAGATGGGGGGATGCTTATAGTTGGGGAAGGGGTCCCGAGTCCTGGATCCCACCCACACGCCTCGGCACAAAGACCAATGGTCCCTGCAGGACGTGTGCCACGGGGATAAGAGTTAGTAATAAGAATAACCAACACACTTAAGAAGAGAACATGACTTTTATCTAACCCACCATATCCAGGAGCAGACCCAGCTCAGGATCCCCACCCGCACTCACACCAACTCCCTGGCACAGCGTCCAGTTAACAGTCCTCCCTTGGCCTGGCTGGACAGCCACAGACACATGGCCACACGCAGCCCTTCCCTGCTGTGGCTCACTCCAAGCTGTCTGTACACCTCGATCATGGGCTGCGCTCAGGAGGCCGTGTGGGAGACCAGTTTGAAGTCCCCTGACAGAGAAATACAGTTCACATTAAAAGCTGACCTAAAAATGATCCAGGGTCTCCTGTAGGGAGTACAGTCTCTATGGAACAGATCCGGTCCCTTCCTTGTCACAGTCATGGGCTTTGCACATGCAGTTCTGAGGTGGGGAATCACAGCCCATCTGACTATTACCCTTGCTCACAGGATACACTTAACTCCCTGGGGATGTTATTCTGAAAAGCCCTCCACAGGCAATGCTCAGAGCACGTTTTATCTCCTTGTATTTCTAATGCAGCTGATGCCAATATAACAGCTGCACAGTTCAGGGCAACTGCATCTGTATCCCCCTCTGTGGTCTATCTAGGGCACCCATTTCTAGGCTTCCAGCTCCTCAGCTGGCACCTCTCTTGGGCAGAGACCCGCGTCTCTCTCCCTCCTAGCCAGGGTATTTCATGGCTGTGAGTTCTCCAGCAAGTCAAACTGCCTCTGCTGGCCAGCTTTGCCTTCTCCTCAAAGGCTATAAATAGCATAATTGCCCACAGTTAAATTACCACCCAGTTCTTTCTAAGCAAGCACATTTATTCTTAAGGTGACAGCATTACAGAGCAAACATATTAAAAACAAGAAAAGAACCTACCTGCAGGCCAATAAGCTTACCAGAGATCAGCCCAACCCCAACAAGGGCTCTGGCAGGTGCCTGGTCCTTCAAACCCCACCAAGGCATTTTTCTGTGGTTACAAGTTCATAACACCTTTTGCTCAGAACAAGACACCCCACCCTCATGAATTGGAATCACTCTTTTAGACATGTGACCCATGAACCCCTCAATGCCAATTGGCAAGTGGGTTACAAAGATATCCTGATCTCCACATTCTGGTTCACCTAAGAATGTCAGATGAGGTCTTAAATGAAATCCAGGGTCACACTGGTCGTTAATATAGTTGTGAAATGTATGTCTGGCTATGATGTAAGGAGTTATATATGTATGCTGAGAATATGGTCTTTGAGTCTCTATCACAGCAGAGGTGGAGAGACAGACAAAAGATGTTTATTTGCCTGTCTCTGTCAGCATGGAAATTAAACATTAAAAGCTAACACAATGGTGGCACATTTACAGGCGAAGGCAACATAGAGATATGAAGTCAACAAGGAAAAGCACACAGTACGGGAAGGGAACCTTATCTTGAGATACGCTTAAAAGGTTAGCTGGACTATATTTGTGGAAGAGAGAAGACACCCTGTCATCCTGCACCTAAGAAGTAAACAGGCAGTGTGTTTACATTCATGAAAATGGGACCTCAACCAGCCTTGTGTGAAATGCTGTAGGGAAGTGGTTCTCAACCAGGGGGAAAGCTTGTCTCTCTTACCAAGAGAAGCTGGGCCAATAAAAGATGTTACCTCACAACCTTACCTCACTAATTCCCTGGGACCAACACTACTACAACACTGCTATGGTTTTGTTTAA
Source organism: Platysternon megacephalum (assembly GCA_003942145.1). Taxonomy (NCBI): domain Eukaryota; kingdom Metazoa; phylum Chordata; order Testudines; family Platysternidae; genus Platysternon; species Platysternon megacephalum. The sequence continues at coordinate 15,415 of QXTE01000435.1, forward strand.
TATGTAATCTTTTACTTCCAGCATCCTTACTCACTATCACTTGAATCTTTGATAATAAACTTCCACTTGTTTTCACTGTCAATATATCTCAGTGCAGTGGTATTGAACAAGAAGCTGATACTGAGTTAAATCAGACAAACTGGTGTGTACACTGCCTTGTGGACAGCAGCTGGTATTTCTGTGAGTATTCAATGGAGAAGGGGCTGGACACTACAAGGGAAAACTTCAAAGGGACTCGGGGGCCGGGGTAGACCTGCATGGCATAGGCCAGAGGAGAGGGCTTGGGTGGCTGACATGCTGGTGGTATCAGGGAGCTGACACCCAGCTAAGCACAAGCAAGTATCCCTCTCACTGAAGGAAGGGGGGTAACAAGGTGGCACACAGTCCTGGGCACCCCAAGAACCATTACAATACAGTTTGGGCCTTCGCTCCTGGGAGCCTAAGAACAGGTAATCATTTCTCCTCAGGATGTAGCTTCAAAAGGTTGGGTCTGGAGGTGGGAATCTGCATTCAACTCCTCCCAAGCATTTCCAGTTGTTACAAACTGTCCTTCCCCCAGGACAATTCAGTCAAGTTTGAGAGAGACTAGGTGGTTTTAACGATTTATTGAAAACTACAATTGGATCTAAATATACGCTCCTAGGCTACAATTACAGCAATTAAGTAAAATCTCACTCCTGGCTGAGTGGTCCGGTGTGGCATACAAACTGCGGTCAGATGAATCTGTTTCTCTGTCTAGAATCTGTCACCACTGCACTGCATGCCAGACACCACACACTCATATGTACTCTAGGCCAGTGGTTCTCAACCTTACAGTAGAACCTCCGAGTTATAAACCCCTTGGGAATGGAGGGTGTTTATAACTCTGAAATGTTCGTAACTCTGAACAGGCCTTTCAAAAGTTTACAACTGAACATTGACTTGATACAGCTTTGAAACTTTACTCTGCAGAAGAAAAATGCTGCTTTAACCATCTTAATTTAAATGAAACAAGCACAAAAACAGTTTCCCTACCTTCTCAAATCTTTTTCTAAACTTTCCCTTTATTTTTTTAATAGTTCATGTTTAACACAATGCTGTATTTTTTTTTTGGTCTCTGCAGCTGCCTGATTGCTTACTTCTGGTTCATCACTGAGGTGTGTGGTTAACTCTGGTGTTCGTTACTCTGAGGTTCTACTGTATTTGATCGCGCCCCCCTTCTTTGTGTCTGTAGTTGTTTACACCCCCCACACCTCAGAAGTAGATATACCAATTTAAAAAAATCAACATGCAATTCTCAGTAAATATTAAAACCATCAGCTGAGGACCTGATATGGCTGGGAGGAATCAGCTTTGCTAGTTATTCAATGTTGTGGGTGAAATGTGTGCATATGTTTTTTTCCCTAAAGCTTCTCACACACACCCAGAATACATCCCATGCCCCCCAGGGTGGCCCGCCCCCCAGTTTGATAACCTCTGCTCTAAGCTATGCATGTGGCTCCCCCTACTGCTGGAAGATGTGAAACACATACTAAAAAGATAAATATTAAAAACAAGAAAGGGTAAAGATGCCTCACCCCGGGGACACAGGAGCATCTCAGGGTGCGGCCTGAATGGGGCTCTCCAGTCCCCTAACATGCTTGGGAAGGGATTTATGATAAACCCCCCAAAAAGCCACTTTTGCACCAGACTAAGTGTCCACATGGTGTGCGTGTGAGATCCCAGTATAACTATAGCTGTATATAAGCAGGGTCTGAATGAGTTCTCCCCTGACAGCTACCTGGGAGGGGGAGAGACTTCAGGAGCAAACTGTATTTACATGAACACACCTACTCTGCCTANGGGGCTGCGCTCAGGAGGCCGTGTGGGAGACCAGTTTGAAGTCCCCTGACAGAGAAATACAGTTCACATTAAAAGTTGACCTAAAAATGATCCAGGGTGAAATAAGTGAGCTCATGCTCCCTGGACACAATAAAAAGACGTTATCCTACTGGGGTCTATTCTATATAACTTAAAAAAGACAGTTAGATTTGGGAAACTGTCAACTTCATAACCAGAGCCCCTTTCATGGTTGCCTCAACCAGAGGTTCTCAACCTTTTGCTTGCTGAGGCCCCTTCAACATCCTGTAAAAACGCCAGGGCCCGGCTGGTGGGGGATGGCTCCAGGCTAGGGAGACACCCTTGGGCACAGGCATAGTTTTACTTCTATTGGGGGGGGGGGGG
>QXTE01000435.1:18009-107274 GCA_003942145.1 Platysternon megacephalum
AATATGGTCTTTGAGTCTCTATCACAGCAGAGGTGGAGAGACAGACAAAAGATGTTTATTTGCCTGTCTCTGTCAGCATGGAAATTAAACATTAAAAGCTAACACAATGGTGGCACATTTACAGGCGAAGGCAACATAGAGATATGAAGTCAACAAGGAAAAGCACACAGTACGGGAAGGGAACCTTATCTTGAGATACGCTTAAAAGGTTAGCTGGACTATATTTGTGGAAGAGAGAAGACACCCTGTCATCCTGCACCTAAGAAGTAAACAGGCAGTGTGTTTACATTCATGAAAATGGGACCTCAACCAGCCTTGTGTGAAATGCTGTAGGGAAGTGGTTCTCAACCAGGGGGAAAGCTTGTCTCTCTTACCAAGAGAAGCTGGGCCAATAAAAGATGTTACCTCACAACCTTACCTCACTAATTCCCTGGGACCAACACTACTACAACACTGCTATGGTTTTGTTTAATATGTAATCTTTTACTTCCAGCATCCTTACTCACTATCACTTGAATCTTTGATAATAAACTTCCACTTGTTTTCACTGTCAATATATCTCAGTGCAGTGGTATTGAACAAGAAGCTGATACTGAGTTAAATCAGACAAACTGGTGTGTACACTGCCTTGTGGACAGCAGCTGGTATTTCTGTGAGTATTCAATGGAGAAGGGGCTGGACACTACAAGGGAAAACTTCAAAGGGACTCGGGGGCCGGGGTAGACCTGCATGGCATAGGCCAGAGGAGAGGGCTTGGGTGGCTGACATGCTGGTGGTATCAGGGAGCTGACACCCAGCTAAGCACAAGCAAGTATCCCTCTCACTGAAGGAAGGGGGGTAACAAGGTGGCACACAGTCCTGGGCACCCCAAGAACCATTACAATACAGTTTGGGCCTTCGCTCCTGGGAGCCTAAGAACAGGTAATCATTTCTCCTCAGGATGTAGCTTCAAAAGGTTGGGTCTGGAGGTGGGAATCTGCATTCAACTCCTCCCAAGCATTTCCAGTTGTTACAAACTGTCCTTCCCCCAGGACAATTCAGTCAAGTTTGAGAGAGACTAGGTGGTTTTAACGATTTATTGAAAACTACAATTGGATCTAAATATACGCTCCTAGGCTACAATGACAGCAATTAAGTAAAATCTCACTCCTGGCTGAGTGGTCCGGTGTGGCATACAAACTGCGGTCAGATGAATCTGTTTCTCTGTCTAGAATCTGTCACCACTGCACTGCATGCCAGACACCACACACTCATATGTACTCTAGGCCAGTGGTTCTCAACCTTACAGTAGAACCTCCGAGTTATAAACCCCTTGGGAATGGAGGGTGTTTATAACTCTGAAATGTTCGTAACTCTGAACAGGCCTTTCAAAAGTTTACAACTGAACATTGACTTGATACAGCTTTGAAACTTTACTCTGCAGAAGAAAAATGCTGCTTTAACCATCTTAATTTAAATGAAACAAGCACAAAAACAGTTTCCCTACCTTGTCAAATCTTTTTCTAAACTTTCCCTTTATTTTTTTAATAGTTCATGTTTAACACAATGCTGTATTTTTTTTTTGGTCTCTGCAGCTGCCTGATTGCTTACTTCTGGTTCATCACTGAGGTGTGTGGTTAACTCTGGTGTTCGTTACTCTGAGGTTCTACTGTATTTGATCGCGCCCCCCTTCTTTGTGTCTGTAGTTGTTTACACCCCCCACACCTCAGAAGTAGATATACCAATTTAAAAAAATCAACATGCAATTCTCAGTAAATATTAAAACCATCAGCTGAGGACCTGATATGGCTGGGAGGAATCAGCTTTGCTAGTTATTCAATGTTGTGGGTGAAATGTGTGCATATGTTTTTTTCCCTAAAGCTTCTCACACACACCCAGAATACATCCCATGCCCCCCAGGGTGGCCCACCCCCCAGTTTGATAACCTCTGCTCTAAGCTATGCATGTGGCTCCCCCTACTGCTGGAAGATGTGAAACACATACTAAAAAGATAAATATTAAAAACAAGAAAGGGTAAAGATGCCTCACCCCGGGGACACAGGAGCATCTCAGGGTGCGGCCTGTATGGGGCTCTCCAGTCCCCTAACATGCTTGGGAAGGGATTTATGATAAACCCCCCAAAAAGCCACTTTTGCACCAGACTAAGTGTCCACATGGTGTGCGTGTGAGATCCCAGTATAACTATAGCTGTATATAAGCAGGGTCTGAATGAGTTCTCCCCTGACAGCTACCTGGGAGGGGGAGAGACTTCAGGAGCAAACTGTATTTACATGAACACACCTACTCTGCCTAGATATCCAGCAGATAGAGCTGTGTTGATCAAAGTGATCAACTTTGGCTGGGGTTGGGTTACAAATCACTTTAGTACTGAATGCAGGGCTAGTGAAATGTTATCAATGTTGTTGTATTTATTGTATGAGTAAAGGGGAGCAGAACTGTGCTTAACCTGTCCCAAATGAGGGGGTGACCCTCAGCTGAAAGGACCCCATTAAGCCAGGGGCTCAAATGCCAGAGCCCTGTGACAGTAAGAGGGGTGGGGACAGGTATTCCAGCCAGGAGAAGTGGACTCTCCTTAAGGATCCCCAGTCTGGTTTAACCTGTTCCTCCCCACTTTTCAAAGGTAGAGCTAAATAGGCTCCCTTAGGAGCCTTTTGGTTTTTTAAGTGCTCAAAAGAGCTAACAATCACTTGTGGTGGGACAGCTCTCTGCCCAACCCGAGCTGAGTGAAACCTCAAGAGACTGACCTGCAAAGGTCACAGCAGAGATGCAGGTGGGTGGCACGGTGAGGCAGTGGCTGGAGTAGAACAAGTGGGGCGGCGAGGAGCAGCAGCTGGGGGTCAGTGACCAGCCAGAGCAAGCGCTTAGATGGCAGAGCAAGCAAGGTGCCTTCTTCCTTGGGTGGGAGATGAACTCACACAGATGCACCTTTGAACCCTGGGTCCTCACTGACCAAGGACAACCACCGTGAGTGGGGTGTGGTGAGAAAGCAGAGAGGGGCGCAGAAAAGGAACTCTTGGTTGTAGAACTCAAGAACCTGAGGCAGAAGGCACAGCCCCATGCACTCTGGGGTGGGCATCCTGCTCACAGCTTTATGATTATGAATCCTGCTTGTGGCATTTTCCCTAATTAATGTCACGTGACTTCCCTCCTTTCATTAAAAGTTTCTTTTCTACACTCAGACTCTGCTTGCAAGTGGGAAAATATTGCCTCTCAGAGGTGCCCAGGGGTGGCGTGTAATTTTCCCCATTTGCTGGGTGGGGGCTTGAGCTGGTCCTGGGTTGTACTGTTGAAAAGGAACCCCTAGGTATTGAACCCGGTCCTGGCTGCTACCGGCTCCACCTGGCAGAAGAGTTATATGTATACATGGTAAAACTTTCCTATGTAAACAAGCCATTTGTTCTGCAAATTCTGCCTCCCACTGTTGCTTGCTTAACTCCATTACGTTGAAACTTTTTCCTGTTGGCAGGAGAATTAAACCCTTAGTGTGCTAGTGGAGGTTCTGTTTGAGCACTGAGTACATTAACAATGGGCACATTACTATGACATCCGGGTTCTATGTCCAAGGGAATTTATGTTTCCAAAGACATAAGGCTCAGCCTTCAACCCTTTGTAGACTACGTGGGGTTAATGTCTGTCAGCTGAGTGGCTAGTATACAGCACTAGGAATCAGGATTACTGGGTTCTGTTCCCTGCTCTGTTTCATGGTGTGAACTTCAGCAAGTCACATCAATTCTCTGTGCTTCAGTGTCCCCAGCTGTAAAATGGGGGTGATAACATCCACCTTATGGGGTGACTGTGTGTGTGCAAGGGGGTTATTGTAAGCACTAAATCTTATAGCCTTCATTCAGGGAAAGCTCCCATGGAAGGCAGGGGAGGGGCAGAGAAAGAATGGTAGGCTGTGACCCTCTCTGTTTGTAGCCTGGGACAAAAGATGCTGGAACATACCTGCTGCCTGCTCCACAGTGTGCAGACCAGTCCGATTTGGTGTTTGTAGTTCTGCCATTCTCCTCTGCCTCATCGACCTTGGTTAGTAATAACAATACCTACCTCTTACATAGCATTTTTCATCCATAGATCTCAAATCACTTTACAAAGGAGGTCTGTATCCCCATTTTACAGAAACTGAGGCACAGAGTGGGCTGTGACTTGCCCAAGATCACCCAGCAAAGAAGTGGCAGAGCTGGCAGTTGAAATCAAGTCTCCTGAGTCCCAGTCCAGTGCCCTATCCACTAGGCCACATTGCCTCTACATTTATCTCATCCCACCTTAGCTCCACAAGACAGACCTGAGTATTTGGCTTCTCCTTCCTCCCTTTCTGGCCTGTATTACAAAGCTCCTACACCCCAGGGACAGCCACACATGGCAAAGTGCACAGAGAGGAGGTTTCCTTTTCCTTCTCTCCCAAGAGTGTCTCACCAGCTATGGATGGGGCTGAGAAGGAGGGGCTGTGCTGGTATGTTGGCTGCCCGCGGCTGTGGCTCTCCATGACATGCAGGAAAATCGCCCCAGCCACGTGAGCTGCGAGTCTCTCACAGACCAGGAGCCAGAGGTACAAGAGAAGGGGTACGTGTCACACTGCAGATTTCAGTGCAGTGCCACGGTGCGGTGCAGGGTGCTGGTACTGGTGAGTTTCCTCACATACATTAGTAAGTGCATTTATCTGGATTGTCTAAATGCTGCATAGCAGCCCTATGGACTGGAAAAGGCCACAAGCCTAATTTTCCAAGGCTGAGCATTGGTACCTTACCACTGGTTTCATTTGGAGTTGTGTGTGCTCAGCACTTCTAAAAACCAGACCTGGAGTACAGCTCTGAGATTGAACGGTATTTCCTGGCCTCAGTCCTATGACCTCACCTGGGTCAAAGTAACCAAAGCTTATACCCCATCACATAGCCGGGGTAGGTTTCTACTGACTCCAGTGGCTGCTGTTACAAGCCCTCATGTTTGTTTGTTTGTTTGTTTGTCTTTAACTACTGACCAAAATGTCAACCCTTCCATCTCCCTTTACTACTAGGAATGAAGGCTTCAGATAGGATTTATGAGTCCACCAGTAGCTTGGAAAAACTTGGCAGGTGAGTTCAATAGGGTCTAGGTGCTTAGGCAATTTTGAAAATCCCACTAGACATTTGTCTGCATCTTTAGGTGCCTAAATACCTTTCAAAACCTGGTCTTAAAAAAATCCCTCTATGTCTCAGTTTCCCCATCTGTTATGATGTGGAAAAAAATCAATCCACGCGTTGTGTTTTCAATCAGATCAGCCTAAGGCCCTTTATTGATTACAAGCATGCAGGGGGTGACAGCTATTGGAGCTGCCCCTCCGAGTCCAGGAACACACAAGCTTTTTAAAGCTTAAAACCACAGACAAATTACACATACTTCCGTATTAATTACCTTATTTGGAATACATTGCAAAATTAATACAGGTCAAAAGCAAAAAGAACAATCACCCTTCTTGTTATTCACAGTCTGGTTCGTTTGTGGTTTGACTTTTCTAACAGTGCTATTGCGGTTATATATTTCCTAAGCTTGGGCTATTACAAATTGTTCTGTTTGGGGATGTTTTCCACTCTGACTCCTTCTGCCCCTTGTACACAGAAACAAGTAGGATCTTAGTTCAAGGGCTGTAAGCAAGCTTGACCAAACTCAGGGCGTTGACTAAAGTTTAAGGCCTGCTAAATTTTCCCTGACAATTCCCCCCTTTGATGCCTCTTTGGCATCACTTTAGCCTACACCTCTATGTTAATTAATCCACTAATTTTCTCTCTCTCTTCCACTCCCTTTATCTGCATTTCCTTATACACATTTATTACTGCCTCTGGTCTCCGGTTTCCCAAACTATTGTCATTACATTTATTAACAATTATTAGCACCACTTGCTCTCGTACATTGAGCCTAGCAGGTCTAGCACAATGATAAATGCATTCATTACAACAACAGCAATAACACAATTCTATGCCAAAAAATAATAAAAGCGATAACATTCCCAAAATAAGAAAATAATGTGGTTTGGGTTGCTGAATAGCCTTGGTTATAAAGCATACTGCATCATACTTAGTACATAAAGTGGACACTTTATAGGCTGTATGAAAGGCATTCTTTTCAACTTGATATACATTTTGGAGCATAATTTTCTGAACCTCTGGTAGGATTGAAAGCAAATTTTGGAATCGGTTAGGTACTAGGGTAGTTCAATTAAAGGGTATTTGAGGTTGAAGGGCTGATTGCAAAATTCTATCTGCAGGCCAATGTATGATATGGCTTCCTGCAGAAGTGGTAAGATTTAAATGTACATTCTGCAAAATGGTAGCCTTGACAAACACACAGCTGTCATTAGCTTTAAAGAGCAGGTGTCCTGTCAGGGTAGTTCCTTGTTCTACACCCTTCCAACAAATGCTGTTATAAATTGAGACAACCTCTCCTGGCTTTAGTTCCGTATACACTGAAGCTGTGGGGCTTTAATGGCCAGAGTGTTTATTGATTTCCTATCCCTATCCAGATATCGGGCGTTATTTCAGGAGCACTGACTATAAATCGGTTAGGCATAGCAGGTGGTTTAATTTTCCAAATGTCTTGGTGAATTACCCAATCCCACATGCATCCTCCCCACGGACCCAGCAGGATTCGGTATGTGGGAGCCCACATCCCTCTGACTGGCCCATATGCTTGGAAGGAACACTGTGAATGACTGCACTCCCACCCAGAAAATCTCCAAGTATGTCTCCATGGCCACAGATCAGGTGGTACTCCCGAGGTGGCTGTAAGGGCAGAGGGCCAGGCCTGTTGCTTAAGGTCCCTCTGAATGTGCTTTAGCTGGTCATTTAGAAAATCTTGGATCTCCAAACAGGCCAGATCCTACTGCAATGCCTTCCCAGCCCCAGCGATACTAAGCACCATATCTGTTACAAGCTTCTGGGTCATTGCACTGAGGGTGGAAATAATACCAGTTGTGCTTCAGTAATAAGACCTGTGGCTTTTTCCAACTGTCCTAATTTCTTTTTATGTTGATGGCCTTTATGGATATTCCAGATTGCAGCTACGCCATTTGCATCATCCCATAGGTGTCCAGCCAAGTCTTTTTTCTTTCTAGGGGAAATTCAGGTCTTTTGCTGAGATAGCCGAAAGGCAGCTCCTTTAAAGCAATTTGGATATGTAGAGGTAATTTGAAAACTGGATAAGGACAGTGTAAATTTAATGGTCCCTAATGTAGCATTAATTACAGTCCACTGATGTCCTAACACATCTCTCCTCTGTGAAGTATTATACCACATCTGTTGGCCAAACACCTTCACAAAGGGCAGAGAAGCATCAGCATTAATGGCAAGGGAAGGGGTATATTGCAATAGGGTACAGGATAAATCATTAGTTATGGGAATAATTTTTAGTAGAGGTAAAATTTCCAGTGGCAGAACAGACTCTTTGGGTATACGTTTGATTATTCACTAGTGAGGCTACCGATTGGCTAAGATTTAGAAAAATATTACTTTCCCATTCCCACCCTAAGTTCGTTAAGGAGAGGCTAAGGAATATTAAAAGTTTCATCTTTAGGTAGTTTTGGCTAGCTTCCGCAAGCTATTCTTCGAGATTTCGTAGTCTTAGTTCACTCAGCTGTCCAGCAGTGAGGCAGCAAGGGAGAGGTTACTAGCACAATCACCTTGCTTGGTTGGAGGCTTTATTATGTCCTCAGGTGGAGAGGTTGTTTTCTTAGCAAGATCCAAAGGCACAGTGGGTTTATCAGCGGACAAAGGAGGGGTTACCAGCTCTTCACCTTGTCCTTCACTCCTGCTGTCCAGGAGGAGCAACAACGCCAGAAGGAAAGATAGACTGATCATCAGTCGGAGAGCCATTACAGTGAGAAACATGGGCAGGTAGTCAATTCTTGACACTTCACAGTGGTGTTGATAATTAACAGGACTTGATAAGGATCTTTCAGCACGGGGCCAGGGTGGTTTCTCACTGATGGACCTCTATGTAGACCCAGTCTCCTGGTTTCAGCAAGTGGCAGGGCTGCTATATATAAAAAGACCTAACACATTTCATTAGCGCCTGGCAATAATTAAGCCTTGTGTTATTTATTAAATGACTGTCCATCTGAGCCAGGGCCAGTGGGGCGCAGCCGGTAGTCGCATTGGGCGCCCTGTTAGAATTTCATGAGGGCTGAGTTCGGTCTTTTGATTGGGAGTGGCCTTCAAAGGTCATTTGGCCATATTGGTGAAGCTGCACATAACTTTTTTATAATCTGTCCAGATATGCTAGATTGTGATACAAAATCTTTAAGCAAAAGTTTTACAACAGTTTTGGCATCTGCCTTTTTACAAGGAAATACATTACTAAAACTAACACATACTAATAATTACAACATTTAAACATTTGAATTAAATCAATCTGAATATTTACAAAAGGTCCCCAGGGTGGGGGACGTGCTGCCTGCCTAACTTTAACAGCTTACCAACATTATGTTGCTGGCAGATTACACACTGTTGGCAGTATTGCTGGGCCACAGGAGAAAAAATCTGGTACAAACCAGTCTCGTTTAACTACAGCAATAATTCCCCCTTTGCCCATGCGCGCCACTCTGTGGTGCACCAGAGCAAAGCAGGGCCAGAGCATCCTGGGCACAACCAGACGGCCATCCCGGAAGCGCCAAAGGTGATCAGGATGCAAAGTGTACCCAGCAACACTTTAAGAACTTTTTTTTTTTTTGCCTTTTCAGTTGGTATCAGCTTTTCCTATTTTTCTGAAAGACAAAGAGAGTATATTTCTACCCCCTTGGGGTTGGCAGATTATTGTTTAAAATATTCCTTTTTCTACAAATACCCTTGCTGATTGCAGGCAAAACTGAGGAATTACTTCCCATATTTTCCTGTATTTGTTTTATAGGCAGGTCAGGTTTTAATGGCTTCTATTTTTAGCATTTAGGTGGTTTGCATTAACACAGACATTCTTGGCTTGCTTTTGGATTCAAAGTTATCAGGCGCTTAGAGAGACTGTCTCAAAAGGACACAATTAATTTCTAACTTTTAACTCCTGCTTTCAGACACACATTGATTTGAAAAGGAAAACACAACCCAATTTGGCTCCCCTTTGGCAAAGTGACCGTTGATTACACAGAGCCACCTTAAGGCTTAGTGTGGGGCACTGATTACAGCTTTTATTTGCTATTTGTTACCAAAACAGATTTGAAATCTTTTTCCATTCTCCTGGCTTTGACTGCCCTGCTGCAGCCACAACTTTGGTCTTTATTTAAAACAATTTAAATCTTGTAAAGCATTAAGTCACTTTAAGGATTAAATGCTAAATACCAAAATTAAACAACACTAGTTTCTTTTGTCTGGCAAAAGTATTTTTCGGTTTTACAACCTTAAAACAACACCAATTCATCTTAAACTTATAAAACAAATATTGTACACACCAGGAGTGGTGGTTTGTTTGTTTTTTTAAGCAAATTCGACTAACTTGTTCATAGTTAAATGATTCCACTTAAATAACCTCTTACCTGGATTATTTACTGACATTTCTCCTTCAGAATGGCTGCAAAGAAACCAAGAATCTTCCTTTCATAACACTTTCTTTTAACATTTGTACAAAGTTTTACTGCTTAATTCCTTCCAGTAACTACAGAGTTAACTTCTCACTTTCTTTCTTTCAACTTCCTCAAACTGTGGTTGCCTGCTTGTCTGGGCCCGATCCCTTTTTCCTTGTTGCATTATTTCTTTCCATGGGCACAGGCATTGTTTCACTACCAATTTAGCAAGGAGGGTGGGCTTTTTTGACTAACCCCCCTTTTATTTATTTATACACACCTATTTACATCTAGATGCATCTTATTTAATAATACCCTTAATTATTTATGTCCGGACTTAATACAATCTTTCCTTGAGGTGGTAACAACTCCTCAGCACCGGTGCATTGTAAGAAAGGATAGTAGCAGGGCTCGGGACAACGGGAAAGGTAGGGAGAACAGCCACATTAACAGCACTGTAAAATGGGGGAGTTACACTCACTGACCGTAGGAATAATGACTCCTTGCTGAATGCAGGAGGTAATAACAGGTTGGATTTTTCCTTGGCCTGTTTTGATAGCGGGTACTGCTGCACCTCGGGAAGGGGTCTTGCTAGGTTTAGTCGAATCTTAACGGATTGGGCAGACCCAGTGCACCAACCTGGCTGGCATGATCGGCTCACAAGGAGGGAGAGACCTTAGCCAGCAGTTCCTGTTGCAACGAGCAAGGGCTGGGGTCGGTCTTCTCCTGCAAAACTGCCAGGACCTCATTGTGAGCGGGACCAGGCACGTCCAGATACCCATCTGGGGTACAGCAGATTGTACAATTTAATTTACACAGAAAGTCTTTTCCCAAAAGGTTAACTGGTGAACAAGGACTGAGGAGGAAAACATGATAGTTAGACAGAGGACCAACAGAAACGGTCAGAGGTGAAGAGATGGGGTGGGGCACAAGAACGTTGCCCACCCCTACCGCTTGAGGAGCATCCAGGGCAGTAGGGACATTTCCTTTTCCAATGGCCCATCTGTTTGCAATAGTGACACGCGCCATTACTGGGTCCCCGGGGGAGGTGGACGGTGGGGACCTTGGTTTGGCCTTTCCCCTCTCCCCCGCAATGTGTGGCTATTGCGGGGTCCCTGCATGTCCTGGAGCTGGAGGGTCATTAACTTAGTTTCAATGTGGCGGTGATAGTGTTGGGTAGCTGCTAAAATTTTATTTAGATTCTTTTCTTTACTTTGTTTACAGGTGCTAATTTTGGCCCAATCTGCTTTCTTTGGGCAGACTGTGAGAACTACTTCCCACAGCCTGTTTCTAATCCTATTTATTGTGTCCTGGTCATGGCCTGGGTCCTCTATGGGCCACCGGCTGCCTGATAAAGGCGATTTAATGTTTTCCTGGGCAGGACTCCCTTCAAGAGTTGGCTTAAGTCTGCCCAGGTAGGGTTATAACAGTGCATGACAGTTTTTAATTCTTCTTGAAATTTAACAGGGTCGTCTCTTATTTTTGGAAAATGTTTAATTAAATTATACAAATCCGTGGGAGACCAAGGTGCATCCACAGACACCAAGGTCTCCCGACTCGAAGCTCCAATGCACGGGAATTGGCGCAAGGGGAATATTTCCTCAGCATGGGGAGACACTGTCTGAGGGGTGAACATAAGGAGCTTTTGTTGCATAATATTTCTTGCCGGCTTAGTTGAATTTAAATTCTTTGCCAATTCCCTTTTTATATATTTTAATTGTGTGGTAAGTTTCTCCTGGGAGTCCTTGAGACTCCTCATTTGAGATTCACAGTGCCATTTTTCTGCTTCTTCATACCAATTAAAATATGCATCGAACTGGCTTTGTGGGGATCCCATTCTTTAAAAAGCTTACAAGTGAAAGGACTACAATTTGCGTACATATAAACATACAATACTCAGGTGTGCCCTTCTGGCGGGACGGTGATTCCTTTTGTCTCACCGGCCCCCATTTTAAGATCACTTTCACTCGGGTCTTTTACACAGGGAAGGCTTATTGTAGGGCATCCACGACTGTCTACACCCCCCTTCAGCAAAGAGCATTGGCTGGTCTCAGAGAGAACGGTGCGGCTGGTCTCAGAGAGAACGGTGCGGCTGGTCTCAGAGAGAACGGTGCGGCTGGTCTCAGAGAGAACGGTGCGGCTGGTCTCAGAGAGAACGGTGCGGCTTACTCTGTTGCTCTTGGTGGGGCGTTTGGACCCGTCAGTGGCCCATGCACTGCCCTTAGGCGGGGAGGGGAATCGAAGGAAAGAGGTTGAGGAAATCAGACCGCCCAAGGGCGGGGAGGATAGGGTCACACAAACCTAGACCCAGGCAGTCCCCTCGGCGGTCAAGCCAGCAGAGCGAGGCTTCTTTGGTCAGGGCCCTTCTGTTTCGGCACTTCTCAGTGGGGTCACAGGGCTTGCTTTAGAGACATCTCTGGTCATGAGCCAACAAGTTTCACAGAGAGCTCTGGGCGTCTTCCTGTGACCCTTATAACAGATCACTCTCACACCAACGCACACACTGGCACATAGTAATAGAGTCAGAGGCCTATCTAGCCACACACTTGGCTCTTCCCGGGGTACAGTACAGAACCGATCAGAAGGTCATCAGGCGTGTCTGGCAGCAAAAAGTCCGAATAGAGCATGCAACTCACCCGAACCCAGAGCCTACGGGCGGTCCTCCACCAGAAACCCTAAATAGAGATTTCAAAAGGTCTCTTACCTTTCCCATGGGCCCGGGGTCTGGTGGGTAACAGCTCGCGGTTCTGCAGTGTTCAGGGTCGCTGTCTATCCGAGTCACGGCACCAATTGATGTGGAAAAAAATCGATCCACGCGTTGTGTTTTCAATCAGATCAGCCTAAGGCCCTTTATTGATTACAAGCGCGCAGGGGGTGACAGCTATTGGAGCTGCCCCCCCGAGTCCAGGAACACACAAGCTTTTTAAAGCTTAAAACCACAGACAAATTACACATACTTCCGTATTAATTACCTTATTTGGAATACATTGCAAAATTAATACAGGTCAAAAGCAAAAAGAACAATCACCCTTCTTGTTATTCACAGTCTGGTTCGTTTGTGGTTTGACTTTTCTAACAGTGCTATTGCGGTTATATATTTCCTAAGCTTGGGCTATTACAAATTGTTCTGTTTGGGTTTTTTTTCCACTCTGACTCCTTCTGCCCCTTGTACACAGAAACAAGTAGGATCTTAGTTCAAGGGTTGTAAGCAAGCTTGACCAAACTCAGGGCCTTGACTAACATTTAAGGCCTGCTAAATTTTCCTTCACAGTTATATGGGATAATAATACTTTCCTGACTCACAGGAGCATTGTGAGGATAAATTAATCTGTTGTAGGTGCTCAAGTGGTATGGATGTGTGTGTCATGGAAAATGACCTTAAGCGCTAGCTAAAGGATCAATAGCATTGGTAAATCCATCAGGACCGTAATGGACTGCCTGGCTCAGACTGACAATTAGTCTTAGCAACCCCGAACATGGACAAGTTTGAAAGGAAATGGGGAGCAATAAGACACATAGACTTACTCCCTACAGATGGCTTTATATCCATTTGATGTTATGATATGCATATAGTGCCATCCTTGCTTAGATACAGATATTACTGAAAAAAAATTATGTATGTGCTTTTTGCCATATTTTTAATGTTTTTTATTTTAAAGAAAAATTATAAAGTGAAGGAAACAAAGGTGGAAAAATGAGAGGCTGCATTCTACACTGTGAAGCTGAGGCATGTTATTAAAGATGGTGGGTGTTAAGCACCAAGTTATTGTAAACACTCAGTGTTGACAACTCTTGTAATTTAATCATTGTCCATTTATGTGTTTCTTAAAGCCCCAGCTCCTGGAGTCACATGATTACATGAGAATCTAGGTATGGGTATGTAAGTTTCCAGCCCTCCTAGCTGCAGACTAAGGCTTGACACATGAACCCTAATGCCTCAGAAGCCAGAAGAGAATATAAAATCTATTATTAAAAGAATAGAATATTATTTTTAATTTTTTTTGGTTGTTAAGGCAATCTCCTGAGTTAAGTGATTATATGTGAGTCTCAGCTTTCATTTTAAAACAGGAGTCAATTTCTAGACCTTGTGGTTGCAGAGAAAAGCATGAAAAGATGACCCCAGTGCACCCTAAATGTCCAAAACCTAGAAGGCAAAGAACCAGAACCCCATATTGATTATTTTTTTTAAATTACCTGACTTTTAAGCCAATGTTATTATTTTTTTGAAGCCTAACTCATGGTTTCTGATTGTGTGGGCTAGCACTACTGGGTGATATAACTTTCCACTACAGGTTTTCCTGCCCCTTCCCCTGAGGTAGCAGGTCCAGGTCAGGGCACCAGGTTAGATGGACACTGATGTAGTTACCCCAGGGCACATTTTTCTAATGCAGCCAGGGCCTATTGGCGGGTGCCAGGAGAAGCGATGGGGGTATAGAGACAGGCAGGCACTCGTACAGGTCCACCCTGAGAGAGGGCTATCTGAAGAGGGATGGATCACCATCCAGCACGGCAAGGTCAGACCTTCGGCAGGCCTTGTATGGCGCAGGTCCCACGGGCAGCAGGGCTGGGTGGGCAGTAGAATTGACAGGCAGTAGAGAATGCCTGGTCGAAAAGGGGCTCTGGCAACTCCGGTCAGCCACTAAAAGTCCAGTTGGCCGCAGTGGCCGGCTACGCGCAGCTCCTGGAAGCGGCAGGCATGTCCTTCTGGCTCCTAGGCACAGGAGCGGCCAGGGGTCTCAGCACGCTGCCCCCACCCCGAGTGCCGGCTCCACAGCTCCCATTGGCCAGGAATCGCGGCCAATGGGAGCTGTGGGGGCAGTACCTGCAGATGGGGGCAGCATGCGCAGAACACCCTGGCCACTCCGCCTAAGAGCCAGAGGGACATGTCGCCGCTTCTGGGAGCCACCTGAGGTAAGCGCTGCCCTGAGCCCTCACCCCCTTCCACACCCCAACCCCTGACCCAGCCCTGAGCCCCCTCCTACACTCCAAACCCCTCGGTTCCAGCCCGGAGCCCCCTTCTGCACTGTGAACCCATCGGCCCCTGTCCGGAGTCCACACCGCAATCCCCTGCCCCAGCCTGGAGCCCCCTCCTGCACCCCAAAACCCTCATCCATGGCCCCACCCCAGAGTCTGCACCCCCAGCCGGAGCCCTCCCGCAACCCAATTCCCTGCCCCAGCCCGGAGCCCCCTCCTGCACCCCAAAAACCCTCATCCATGGCCCCTCCCAAGAGTCTGCACCCCCAGCCAGAGCCCTGACCACCCCGTTCCCAGAGTCCCCTCCTGCACCCTGAACCCTTCATTTCTGGCCCCACCCCAGAGCCTGCAACCCCAGACCTCCCCAGCCCAACTCCCTGCCCCAGCCGGGAGCCCCCTCCCACACTCTGAACCCCTCAGCCCCATCCCCCAGCCTGGAGCCCCCTCATACATCCCCAACCCCTTATCACTGGCCCCACCCCAGAGCCCTCACCCCGAGACGGAGCCCTCACCCCAACTCCCTGCCCCAGCCTGGTGAAAATGAGTGAGCAAGGGTGGGGGAGAGCAAGCGATGGAGGGAGAAGGGATGGATGGGGGGGCGGGACCTCAGAGAAGGGGCAGGGCAAGAGTGGGGCTGTGGGGCAGGGGCAAGGCAAGGGTGGGGCTGTGGGGCAGGGGCAAGGCAAGGGTGTTTGGTTTTCTGCCCCCCTCAGAAAGTTGGCAACCCTAGTGGGTAGGGGGCCTCCCTCGGGGAGCATATGGGTCAGGCAAGGCCCAGCCTCTGGGAGGGGGCGGCTGGCCTGGGAGGCACAGCCCAAGGGTGAGCCCATTGCCAGGATCCCGCCAAAGCAGCCCAGGGACGGAGGGCAGGCGAGCAGGCGCCCTGGGGTCAGTCTGGGCCAGGAAATAAGGCCCCAAGGCAGGCACAGCCTCAGCCCAGCTCTGCTTGAGACAGGCCCCGCCCCCTGTGTCATGGCTCCTCCCCGCACTGGGGGAGCCCTGTCCCACCCCTTCCCAGAGCAGCGCCTCTAGGGGCCCCCCAGCCCTCATGTGTTGTGTCCTAGCCCCGCCCTCTATTATCACACGTTGGGGGCGGGGCCGCGGCTGCCCGGTCACGTGAGCGCGGAGCCCCGCCCCCTGCCCTCGCCGGTGTCCCCGGCGGCCGGGCGGGGCGGAGCGGAGGGGGCCGCGCGGGGCCGGGTCTATGGGGAAGGCGGCCGCGCTGTGCAGCGGCGGTACCCGCGGGCTGGTCTCCATCCTCAGCGCCGTCCCGTGCCTGGCCTGCAAGAACCCGCCGGGCCCCGCCGGGCCAGGCATGAGCGGGGGCAGCGAACTGGGCAGGGGCGGCGGGGCCGGGCTGGGGGTCCCGGCCGCCCCCGCCGGGCCCGGCTCCGACACCTACAAGGGCTGGCTCTTCAAATGGACCAACTACCTGAAGGGCTACCAGCGCCGCTGGTTCGTGCTCAGCAACGGGCTGCTCAGCTACTACAGGTACCGGGGGTCCGTCTGGGAGTGCTATCTCGGGGGCTACCTGGGGAGGGGGCTACTACAGGTACTGGTGGTCTGTCTGGGAGTGCTATCCCCGGGGGGTGCATGGGGGCTGGGGGGCTCCAACTATAGGTATGGGGGGCTACCGAGGGGATGGGCTACTATAGGTATCGGGGCTACCCCCCTGGGGGACAGGTACTATAGGGATGGGGGACTATTGGGGGGGCAGCTACTACAGATACCAGGGGTGTATCTGGGAGGGGCCTGGGTACTACAGGTACTGGAGGGGCTATCCTGTGGGGGTACATGGAGACTGGGGGGTGGCCTAGCTACTTCAGGGACTGGGGGATGGCCAGGGGTGGCCTGGCTATTACAGGGATGGAGGGGCTGGTGGCCTGGGGGGGCTTCCTTGGGGTACAGAGACTGGGGAGATGGCACGGCTACTGCAAGGACGGGGGACAGCTACTGCAGGGACCAGTGGCTTGGGCAAATTGATGGGGGGGCAGCCCAGCTACTGGGGTGGGGGGCACAGGGACCGTGGGAGGAGTGACTTACTGCAGGTACTGGGGGATTACTACAGGGACCCAGGGTGGGCTGGCCTGGCTCCCCTGGGTGGGAGGGGGTAACTACTATAGGTATGGGGGATGGGTACAGGGACCTGTGGGGTGGCCCAGGTACCCTGGGGATAGGGACCGGATCAAGTTGGGGCGGGGAGCAGGGTGATACTTTACTACACACAATAAATTTACTAGATGGACATGCACTAGACACTTTGTAAGGATCAAACCTGCAGTGGACAAGGGAGGATGAACTAGATTTTAAGCTCTCTTCTGTGCTTCTGTGAAGCTGAGCATAGAGTGGTTTATTTTGCTATTGCATGGGAGTCTGGTGGGAGGAACTAGGTGATGTTCTCTTGCAATACATTCACCTCAAAATGCAGAACATTACAGCATACATACACAGAGTACTGTGAAAATATATTGTACAGTGCATAGGTTTACACATGCCCTGCAGTCCATAGTTCCCCGTGCATCCCTATATAGAGTATGCATACTCACAGCACACTACACGTATATATACACGCACAGGCCAAGATATTCAAACAAGGAGGCTAAACTTAGCCTCTAAGTCCATATTTAAGCGTGCTGAGCATCTAGCACTTCCCAGTGAAGTCAGTTCATGCTATTGGGTGCTCAGCACTCTTGAAAATCGGGCCACTTATTTAGGTGCCTAAATATGGTTTTAGGAGCCTAAAATTAGCCTCCTATTTTTTAGAATACTAGCCAGACTGTGTACAAATACCTTAAATCACGTGGCCCACAATATATATACTACTGCTGAGGGAATTCTGCACACAATATTTTAAAATTTTGCAAAATCTGCATATTTTATTTCACAATAAATGGGAAGGCTCCAGCATGGCAGTGGGGAGCACAGGCTAGTGGCTGCATAGAGGTAGGAGATCATCCTGCAGCACTCCCCTCAGCCCCACGGGACAAAGACTCAGTGGTGAAGCTGACCCCAACCCTGATACAGTGCAAGGGCCAGGGCTGCCCCAGAAACTCCATGGGGCCCTTCCCCTCTATGCATCAAGATAGCAAGCGAGAGGGACAGTCTCTCACACGCACACCCAGCCTTGTCCCCTGATCCAGGTGTGGGGCAGACAGGCACAGCCCAGTAGATCCAAGTGTGGAGGGGCTTAGTGTGGGGGGGGGATCCAGGTGTGGGGTGAGAGGGTTCTGTGTGGGGCAGTCTGGGTGTGGGGAGGCTCCAGATGCAGGGGGTGAGGCTCAGTGAAGTGGGGGTTTGGGTGCTGGGGGCTCAGGGGGATGGGCTCTGCGTACAGGGGGATGAGGCTTGGTGGGGAGATCAGTGGGGTCTGGATGCAGGGGGGTTGGCCAGATGGGGGAGCAGTTCCCCATACAGTGTCCCCTCCCCCTGCGGCTGAGGCGCGATGGGGACAGAGAGCGGGAGGGGAGTGCAGAGCCCCAGTTCCTGCTGGGGTTGGTTTCTGGGAGTGGGTCTGACCTGGCTGCTCTTTACAGGGGAAGAGGAAGTCCTATTCTCGCCAGCCCATCTGGGACTAGCAACTGAGCCCAGCACAGGGAGGAGCCACTATCCGGGGTGTCCCCAGCCCCACCCGCACTGCGGTGATTTACCTGTCTGCTCCAGGCACCCAAAATGATGCACCCTTGCTTCTGGGGAGTGGCGCGTGACTGCTCTTGCTGCTTTCCTTTGCTTCACTGTCAGAAGTCATTTTTCTGCAGGGAAGCAAAGAAATCTGTGGGGGACATGAATTCTGCAAGTGTGCAGTGGTGCAGAGTTCCTCCAGGAGTAATATACACAACAAATTGCACGAGGCAGTACTTTCGCAAGAGACATGCTCTCTTCTCAGTCTGATATGCAGGACTGGAATGGGCTCGTGTAATAGCTGAGAGTGCCCAACTAAGTTTTGGGTTAGTCAATGGGGTGGTTCAATTGAGATTAGCTTTAAAAAGCTTTCAATTTGTTCAGGCCAAACAGGATTTGGCTAATCAGTGGGGGAACAGGGCCAAACTGTTTAAGCATAGTTCAGAGCTGTTCTAACCTAGGTAGGGACCTAAACTGGAACACTGTTTTCATATTCTTTTTCACATGGTTAAGTTCAGTCCACACTGGTCATTGTTTAGTTAGCTTGAACCAGTTTAAAACAGTATTTTAAAGTGTGGTATGGTCTGAAAAGTGATGTAAATAGTAATAGCTACTTGTTTCTAAAACAAGTTTTTTCCTAAGTCATCTCAGCTGTGAGATGGGCAGCTGGAGTGGATTCATGATCTAGAATGATCAGCAGAACTGTTAAGTTCTGAGTGCAGCATCTTCATTTCTTGTGATGGTGCATAGAGGAGCTAGGAAGAACACAACTTGACTTTCCCAGGTTGAATTTGCAGAGCTGGCAGTTGGAAACTTGTAAATTGAGCATATTTGTTATGGAGTAATCGATATTGAATCCCTGATGCCATCTGTAGTAACTTTTCAGTGTATAACTGTGTTTAAGCTGAGTATTTTATATAAAGAATTTAGCCTTTTATATAAAGAAATGCTTTTTTCTTGGCATTTCACTCAGTTTGGGGCAGTGAAAATAGTCTAGTCGTTTCCTTCTGGTTCTCCGGCATTAATACAGTGCTGAGGTTTTTGGGTCACAAACATTGCAAGTGAATGTTTTAAATTGAGACAATACTTCACACACTCTTTTTCAGAAGAGAGCACTTCTATTAATGTTTTTTGTTAAACTATTTAACCAGACCTTTAGCTATACTGGCAAGAAGCTAGTGCAGCCATAGTTGCTCTTTGTAGAGACAAGCTGGCACCTCTTGCTTTAGGCCTTCTCCAAGTTGTACTTATTGACTTTTAAAAGTTCTGCATTCACACTGTAATGAAAATAAGGGAAAAGTTTGTATTCATTAAATTCTCTGTATATTTCAGAGGCCAGTCTCAGACTCAATAGTTGGGGCCAGTGTGATGATCACTAATAACTTCAGTAGTCAGAGCTGAAGGTTAACATTTCTACTTCCCGGTCATTAGGCAAATGTTGCATTTTCCTGAGGTGCAGTGTTTGAGAGAAGGAAACAAAGGTATATATGTCTGGAAACTAAAATAACAGGGATATCAGCAAAACATTAACCGTAATAAAAATTAAATCTTTATCAGTAGCACTCACAAGTCAGTTCCATTTTTTGTTCTAGCTAATTCTAGGTTATTACTATACACTTACGTTTATATTTAGAAATGTGATGCATACTGAATTTCGAATTTAAATATTTTAGGCTGTCTAAATTTAATTAGTACACCTGGATATTTCAGAAAGGAAAGAGGATTTGGTTGGACTTTTGTACTTAGGAAAGCCAGTAATACAGTAACATACCTTTCTGTAGGAAGAAAGAAATTGTTATAACATTTAGACAAGATTTTTAAAGTTACCATCTTCCTTTGTAATCTGTTGTGTTTCTTATTATTTTGAGTGTAGAATATAATTTGTTTCCTCATGGCTGAGTACCACATCTAAATGCTAGGTATTATGACCAAAATTTATGACTTCTCACAAGAGAACCAATACATGCTGTATATTGTATACTTTCTGAGGTAGATCTGATAGGGATATTAACTGTATAAATTTTGTACAGTTCTATGTCTTGACTGCCCATGGGTTTGAAATTTTGCTTGAGATTCAAAGGACTGCATTTATTGTTGCCTTCAGAAATTATATTGTTAGTGGTGATTAGTTTTAGTCACCCTGTTTTCTAAGGAACCTTGTTTTGGCAACATTGGGAGAAATTGAACTAACTATATTAAAGATGACCAAAATGTGTTATATGAAATATGTAAATCCTTAAGATCCCAGACACCAACTACGAGATTAGACTTAAGTTATGACTACCCTTTAAAGGCAAATTGAAAGCTGCTTTTCTGCCGAGACCTGAGATCATACCAATGGGGAAAGCCCTGTGATGATGATCTTTTTTATAATTTTTGGGGGAATTTCATCCTATTTCATTTTAGCCCTCACGGGACAGGAGCAACAGGAGCTGCCGCTGTGTTGGGTGAGGTTTTTGTTTGTTTGTTCAGCTTTCTTGTATTTGTGAAAAACATGGGGCTTTACTGATAGGGTGTGTGACGGGTTCAGTCACAGGGATCCCCTTGGGACTGTCACCTGATGTGCTGAAACTACCTCTGAGCCCGTTTTGCCTGCTAGCTTGGGACTCCCTGCCTTGTTGAGCCAGATATGCTAGCCTGCTGCAACACAGACTCAGGGTCTGGGCCACGTCCCCAAAGCTGCAGACTTTAACCAGAAACAGTTCAGCAGGTTACCTCTCCAGCACCCAGTTCCCAGTGGGATCCAAACCCCAAATAAATCCGTTTTACTCTAAGCTTATACAGGGTAAACTCATAAATTGTCTGCCCTCTATAACACTGATAGAGAGAGATGCTCAGCTGTTTGCTCCCCCAGGTATTAATCACTTACTCTGGGTTCATTAATAAACAACAGTGATTTTATTAAGTGTAACAAGTAGGATTTAAGTGGTTTCAAGTAATAACAGACCAAAATAAGTCACAAAGCAAAATAAAACAAAACACGCAAGTCTAAGCCTAATACATTAAGAAAGGGATTACAGGTAATATCTCACCCACCGAGATGTTCCAATAAGCTTCTTTCACAGACTAGACTCCTTCCTAGTCTGGGCCCAATCCTTTCCCCTGGTACAGTCCTTGTTAGTTCCAGCACACATCTCAGGTGGTAAGCAAGGGCTTTCTCATGACTGGCCGCCTTTTTGTCCTGCTTCACCCCCTTTTATAGCTTTGGCACAAGGTGGGAATCTTTTGTCTCTCTGGGTTCCCACTGCTCCTTCTAAATGAAAAAGTACCAGATTTAAGATGGATTTCATTATCAGGTGACATGGTCACATGTCCTGTGAGACCCCAGCCTCCATTCTTCCTGGGCTGGCCCACAGTTACACAGGATGGTTTGCAAGTAAACAGAGCCATTTACAGTTCATTGATTCTGAAGCACCCTTAATGGCTTCCACTTAATGTTTACATCAGTAATACAAGTTTATAGCTTATTCTCCTAACTCCAGACATAGAAATAATACATGCAAACAAATAGGATGAACACACTCAGTAGATTATAAGATTTGTAATGATACCATACAAGGGGTATTTAGCGTGAAGCATATTCCAGTTGTCATATTCATAAGCATATTTCCATAAAGCATATGGAGTGCAACGTCACAGGGTGTTCTGTTTCCTCTGCTACAACTGACATAATTTAGCTATTTGGGAGCATCATGCCTTGGGAGCATTAGCTGTTAGTAATGTCATTGGGGTTGGAAGAGAAATCCAAACCCTGAGGTCCTGAACTTGGATCTTGGCAGGTATTAAGCTTTCCAGTTGAATTTAAAGTTATTCTTGCTTTCTAAAATGATTAGCCTTGAGTCTGGCTAAATGAG
Organism: Platysternon megacephalum; assembly: GCA_003942145.1. Classification (NCBI taxonomy): domain Eukaryota; kingdom Metazoa; phylum Chordata; order Testudines; family Platysternidae; genus Platysternon; species Platysternon megacephalum. The sequence continues at coordinate 39,976 of QXTE01000435.1, forward strand.
TAGGATCCAAAAATATATAAAAAGAAACATTTCAGTTCACCTTCAGATAGCCAAACTAACATATTCCTAAACTACTGAAGAGGCTTCTCTGTTTCAATCTAGAGTAAATTTGTTCTGGTCAAGTCATACAACCCTTGAAAGCAGAGCAATAAAAACTGATAATCAGTAAGTGTCTTGTGTTCTGACAAGGTTACCTATTTCTAGCTTTCTAGGCCTACCCCTGTATTTGGGTAACAGTTTCAGTTAATCAGTAACTGTTTTTAAAACATTGTAGATTTTCATTATTCTCAAATTAAGATGGTTAAGAATACTTTGTTCTTAAAAAAATGAAAATCTGAGCAGTTCATTTTGCTGTGTGTATAAAAGGTGAACAGGAGCTATTCATCTTGTGGCGCTTATAAGCAGTGCAGGAGTGCAGTTTCTCATGGCTGTTGAGAAAATGTGTGGCAAACTTTTATTATGCAATTGTGGTGTTGATGACTTGGATTCAATGAGGACTGAGTGTTTGACTCAGCTGAGTTATGACTGTAAAAACTTGGGCCAGAACATATTGGAAGGTGTCTTCGTTCTTGTAACTGGAATTTCTAAGCGAAGCATAGCTGATGCTTTTTGAAAACATCATCACCTTTGAACTGAGGCCAAGCCTAGAAACTTCAGTCCAAAAGAACTGAGAAAGTTATAAAAAGAGTTGTAGTAATAGAACTCAGCCATCATTGTAGCAGTCTCAGCCAGCAATCACTGCAATGAATTTACGTAAGATATAATCTCAGATAAAATATGCACTACTGTTATGGTTCTTTATACAGCTTTAGGGTAGTAAGTAGGAGAGGAGTAACCCCAAAGTGCAGGTTGACTTTGATTTTGTGTATCGTACATTATTCTCCTACTTACTCAAAACCCGTGGGTGTTTATTCCTGTTTTATGTTCGAGCTGCATTTTAAAGTGACTCTGAAAAGGCCTCATGGGGTTCCATGTTCAGCTTGTCTCAATGTCTGTCAGTGCTTCAAAACTGAAGTGAAGACCCACTAAATTGACGGCAGAGCACTCTCTGGTACTTCACCGGTAAGGTAAGTCGACCGGAGAGCGTTCCGGTGTCCGGTGTAGACACCGCAGTAAGTTGACCCAAGCTACGTCGACTCCAGCGTAACTTAGGTTGACTTACCCCGATAGTGTAGACAAGGCCCTTGTGTGGAACTGCTCTGAGGAGGTCAGGTCAGCAACTCTGGAAGAGCTAGAGTTGAACCTCACTTCCTTACTGCTCTAGTGGTTGCAGGTGTAGCTGAGCAAGGGGCACATAAGTGTGCTTCCAATCACATTGCACTCTGGCATCTGCCTGCCTTGTCTAGTAACACCAGTGTTTGGGAATGTTAGTTTGGGAAAGCTGCTGATCATATTTTTCAGTTAAAGTGGCATTTATTAAGTATATACCTGTTTGTCAAGTCTGATGTCCTAGAGCCTTGGGAGGGAAATTTAAATCCAACAGACATGCTCTTCTACCACTGCCTTGGCCTCATGTACAATGGATTAGAAATACTGGAAGGAAATCCTAAATTGGAAGGGGCCATAAAACTATCTGGTAACTTTGTCTCATAACAGTGATTATAAATGGCTGATATGTCTGGAGTTATTCCTTATATTTTTTCTTCTGCCTTTCTAACTGTCCCTGCCTATTATCTCACTTTTTCAGTAAGTTCACTGGCTCGCTTGAAATCCCAGAACATAAAAAGCTGTTCTGTATTGGTGTGTGTGTGTGTGGTGGGGAGGAGCTGGCCTTGCCGCTTCAGCACCCTCAGCTGTGAACTGTTCCTTCAACTGCATTGGCTGGGAAAACTTGCATTTTTCTGCCACCGTAGGCCACCTCCTGAGGATTTGTTGCTGCCTAAAATTACCTTTATCTGCTGGGTATGAAAATGAGGGGCACGTTAAATAGCAAGAGACTCATTTCTGAGGGGGATTTCAGAGAGGCTTCCTAGCCCAGTGCTCAGCTTATTCATGTTCAGACTCAGGAACTTTTATAGATATTTCTGATAAGCCCCTTCTCTTCCGAGCAAGTTTCTTAAGTTGCTTTACGTTTTATCTTCCAGGGCTTCTAATGAGTGTTTCATGTAGCAGTTATTCTTGATCAGCATTTTTAATAGCCCTAAAAAAACACCACCAGAGCACAAGAGGAGGAGGACACAGCCTATCAAGTGCCCAAAGTGACATCGCATAACTCTTGTACTGAGGATGGTGTGACAGGGCAACTTCCTGCCATATCCTTGGGAGACCTTATTGAATTGAGTTTAAGTGTTTTTGGGGTCCACTGTATTAAACAAATGGTTTATCTATGCTTTGGCTCTCCACGGGGGAGGGCTGCCACAGCTCCTCCAGGAACCAAAACCGGTGGTGAAGGCAAATTGCTCAGATTATTATGCCCCCAGAGAGGTACCAGCTCTAGGAGAGGCTCACATGTACTAGTTCAAACTGGATTATGCAGAGATTGAGACAATGAAAGGATTCTTGGATAAATAGCCTGAGTTTAAACTGACTCTGGACTCTGCTTCCTGATCCAGCAGACAGACAGGACCTTCTCTCCAAGCGGAATTCTCACCCTTGCGGAAGGATTGAAAAGACTCTAGTTCACTAGGGCCCCATAAGGCTGCAGGGTAACCTCTGGTGAGCTTTTAGCATGCACATGGGAAGTTTGGTTTCTGTGTGTTCTCTATAATGGTCTTGCCTGAAGAATAAATGTACTTGCTTAGGAGGAGCTGACTGGTAACTACACTAGTCGTAGTCCTCGAGGAGAAAGCAAAGCATGGGTCGAATGGCTTGCTTGGGATGTCACAGTGTAGATCAGGGAGATGTGCACCCTTCAAATCCCTGGTCAGGAGGGAGTGAGATGCAGGTCTTTGCCCAGGAGAGGTGATGGCTGGGACCTGAAAACCTTTTAAGTGGGTGCTCTCAAGGGACCACGGAGAGGGAATACAGGGGCAGTACTTCAGAGTCCAAGGAGAGGACAGCTCTGTCACAGCATGGCAATTTTAGAATTAATTGTACTTAATCAGTGTTTTAACTAGGTTCATTCTCAGTCATCTCATTTTCATGTGATGGCCTCGTTTGCTTCACCTGGAGTTCCACCATTGACATTTATCCATAGGTAAGCCATCTATGGAGAAGGCATCTTTTGTAGCCTGCTGGTGCGGACAAGGCATTTAGCATAGTCCCAAAACTCTCCCTGTGAGGATTCAATGGGTGCATAGAGAGCCGCATTGCTGAGGCAGCTGATGAGTCAGGGGGGATTTGACAGCGTGGTGCTGTCTCTCTGGGTGGAATGAGGATAAGAAGAGTGTTGTGCTCGGCATTGTGTTTGCAAGCTTGGTCAATTTGCTTCCTGTTCAGTTGCGTGCTCTCAAGAAGATGCATCAAGTTCATTTGACTCAGAACTGGACAGGGGAAGAGTTCAGTACCTGGGGCTGTTCCTGTAGCTAGGACTGCATGAGGCAGAGCCCCCTGTTCTTGTGGTGGTGATTGGTGGCTGGGACACTTGCCATCCCTTGGTTCTTAGCATTGTTTTAGTTCTCACTACAATTGACTCATTAGTGGGCTCGATACAAGGCAACACAGCAATTAACCTCAGCTTCCCTGTTCAGTGAGAAAGTCAGGAGCTTCCTGTGTCAGGAGATTTCGCATTCTTCCTGGTTCTGTTGGTTTCTTTCCCCTTTATTTGTGAGCAGAGTTGCAGAGTCCGTCTCAATGCTTATTTCATGCTCTCAAAGATGTTATGCTGGGCCAAATACATTGATCGGTAATGAATTTGGGTCATTTTATGTAGGACTAAATTATGAGACAGCCAATCTGGGTGGCAATATTTTTGCATCAAGTCTGAGTCAATTCTCAAAAAGAACAGGGGTACTTGTGGCGCCTTAGAGACTAACAAATTTATTTGAGCATAAGCTTTCGTGGGCTACAGCCAAGAATCCTCCCTGCTGTACCGTCTCCTCCCAAACAGTATTTCCCAACTTCCCTTTCCTGAATTCCTCTTTGGTCTTGTCTCGTTTTTATTAACTCTTCCAGATAAGGAAAGCATCTTCTCGAGAGAGAACAGCCACCAGCCTTATCTCTCTAGTGTGAGATAAGTGGCGCTCCCTCACCTGTTAAATAATTTTGACCCCCTGATAGCAATGGTAGCAAGGTTGAATGAGCGTTTCAAAGAAGTAGAATTACAGGTAAATAACTTCTCCTTATTGTAGTCATTAATTGCAATGCAAACCCGCTGTGGTAAATAATTACTAGAGTGGATGTGAAGAGAAAGTAGCTGGAGCTGTGCAAAGTACTTGCTTTTCACAGAAATCATTCTTGAAATCAACTGTCAACAGCTGGAGCAGCCTTCTGCTTGCTGATTCATAGGAGCAAAAGACAACACCCATCCATCATGTCTCCCCTGCGTGGCTAGGTCCTATTTGCGTTAAAGGCTCTTTCACCTCCGATTTGTTGATGAATAATACAGCAAATACATTCTTCCTTGCCCGCATGCTGCTGTAAGTGGCCCACGTTACAATAATATAGAGGTTCTCTGTGAGCAGCTTAGGGGAAGTTATGTGCTGGGCACGCTCATGAAGTCTTCCAGATACCTTCATTGGGTGGCATGGTTCTCTTATGATGCTGTTTTTCTCAGGTATTTCTCAAGTTCTCTAGTATGACTGGATGTAGCATGGCCTTGGAATAGTTGCTTTTAGAAAGACCTTTGACCTCCCTATGCTGTGGGCATGCTGCATTCAGGTTACTTGCTTAACTGGAGTGGGGCTCCTTGCAGTATTAACCACAGGCTGTAAGAGCAGTTGCATTGCCACAATTTTAATGTTTGTCTCTTCCCAGCTGAGTTAATACATGGTGACCTTCAATCATCCAAACCCAGAACTAAAGCGGGACTTTGTCAGTGAATAAAAGGTAATTCACTGGGACTGTGAACTTCAGTTTCTCTTGTTGTGAAATGTTTGAGAAATCACCACCTGACCCTCTGCTTGTCTTCCTGCTTGATCCTGCAATGAAATCAGTTCTTTGAGCGTCTTGCTCTAGTTTGGCTGTCCAATAAAGTGCAAGAGGCATCTGGGCAGTGAGAACCTTTGTTTAATCTTCGTTAATTGGCGTGAGTGAGAGAGGCAGTTATTAAAAACCTATGAAAAACTGATCTGGACTCAACACCTATCATTGGATTTGTGAAAATCCCTCTAACTGGTCATGCTGAAAATCAGATGAGAAATAACTCGGGTGGATTGTGGCATGGAGCCTTTCATAGGATTAAGGCAGAGGAGCGGAGGCAGACACTCCCCCCCCCCCCCCCCCCCGGGGTCTTGNTTCCCCACAGTCCTGAGGGGGATTCTAAAATCTAGAATGTGACTGCTACCTTCATGCTGCTCTCCCAAAGCTCTGTCCATGTCTTTAAACTCTACTGTCCCGAATCTTTGCTCTCTCCTTCAGCAAGCAGAAAAACCTTTCTTCCTTAACTTCAGGCACTGTAATTTCTTTAGCTTGGTAAAGTGCTAGGAGCCAGTTTGCTACGTCGCCCATTTCCAGTTTGACCGGGACACAGGTGCTCGTTAGTGCTCAGGCATACTCAGGTTTGTGCACACTTTATCACCTTCATCTTGTATAGAAAGTAAATAATGGCCCGGGTGCATGTTATCAATTCTGCCACTTGATACTAAAATAATTCATACAAAAATAGTTTGCCATGGCAGCCATAATTATACACTATGGGACTTTAACATCCTCACATCAAGATTTCTAGCCGAGTTGTGTAATTTCTTGCACAGGGTAAATAGTTGAAGGAGCTGGTAGAATTCCATGTAGCCCTGAATTTAAAGTTCAGCCCTCTGGGTTCTCTAATGGTTTACTTTTTAGATATTTATTGGTGTTCTGATTACCACCGTGGCACTTCCTAGGAGAGATTATAGAGCAAACAGTCTACTGTAGGCTGATACCGCGTGGCCTGGGGCAATGACACAATGCTATGTAAGTTAAATATTTTCCCCTACCCTGTCACATGTGCCTCGCTCTTCCCACCAAATGTCATGTTAGTGTGAAAGAGCTGCTGTAATCTCACAAATTTTGACTCCCCTCTGGGATAAAATTTTTGATCAAGAAATCGGTGAGGACATTCAAAGGATGGCTTCAGGCAAAAGGCTGTTGGTTTGTATTTAAATTGCAAATGACTGAGATCTGTATTCAGGAAAGGAAGTACTCTTCATGGAAATGGTATATAGGGTGACGTAGCATCTCAATTTTGTGTAATTTGGATTTAGTGCATCTGGCAAGAGAACTATGTAGGTCTGAGTTATTTTACTCAGCTTTATTATACTGGCACTTCATAAGAACATACCTAGAAAAGAACTGCCAGACTGGGTCAGACCATGGTCCATCTTGCCCCCAATAGTGGCCTGTACCAGAGCTTCAGAGGGAGTGTACACAACAGGGCAATTAAAGATCCCTGTCTTCTGCTCCCAGCTTCTGGTAGTCAGCAGTTTATGGTGACCCCAAGCATGGATTTTGTACCTGACCTTCTTGGCTAATAGGCATTGATGGACCTATCCTCCGTGAACTTAACCAGATTCAAAAAAACCTGGGTATATGTTTGGTCATCACAACATCCTATGCCAATGAGTTTCATAGGCTAGTTGTGCGTTGTGTGAAAGAGTAATTCCTCTTGTTTGTATTAAACCTGCTGTCTATTAATTTCATTTCTTTACCTCTGGCTTTTGTATTGTGTGAAAGGGTAATAACTTTTCTCTCAAATTTTTCTGCACCAGTCTTGATTTTTATAGACCTCTATCATATCTCCCCTTAGTTGTCTCTTCTAAGCTGAACGGCCCTAATCTTTTGAATCTCTCCTTGTATGGAAGCTGTTCCATATTCTTGCTCATCTTTGTCCTTCTTTGAACCTTTCCCAGTTCCACTGTATGTCCTTTTTGACATGGGGTGACCAGAACTGGACACGGTATTTAAGGTGTGGGTGCACCATGGATTTATATAATGCATTATATTTTTGTCATCTTTTCTATCCCTTTCCTAATAGTTCTTAATATACTGTTAGCCTTTTTGATGGCTGCTGAACATTGAGCAGAAGTTTTCAGAGAACTAGCCACAGTGACTCCAAGATCTTTCCTGAGTGGTAACAGCTAATTTAGATCAGTGGTTCTCAACTAGGGGCACGCATACCCCTAGGGGTACACAGAGGTCTTCCATGGGGTACATCAACTCATTTAGATATTTGCCTCGTTTTACAACAGGCTACATAAAAAGCACTAGCAAAGTCACTACAAACTAAAACTTCATACAGTTGTTTATACTACTCTATATACTATATACTGAAATGTAAGTACAATATTTATATTTCAATTGATTTATTTTATAATTATATGGTAAAAATGAGAAAGTAAGCAATTTTTCAGTAATAGTGTGCTGGGACACCTTTGTATTTTATTTTGTAAACAAGTAGTTTTAAAGTGAGGTGAGACTTGGGGGTACACAAGACAAATCACACACCTGGAAGGCGTACAGTAGTCTGGAAAGGTTGAGAGCCACTGATCTAGTGGTCTCACTGTTTGTTTGGCAGGTTTCCTACTTGTGATGGACTTAACAATTTTTTTTTTTTTAAATTGTGTAGCAAGTTGCTTCTCAAATTCTTTCTTGGCCTGGCTTCTTATACTTGCCAGCGTTTGTGCGCTCCTTCCTATTTTCCTTATCTGACTTCCAAATTTTAAAGGATGCATATTCGCCTCTAATGGCGGCAATTACGCTGTTCAGCCATGGTGTCATTCTTTTGGTGCTTCTACTGTCTTTTTTGATTTTTATATGTTTGGCCTGAGTCTCTGGAATGGTATTTTTAAGTAGTTTGCATGCTGCTTGCAGGTATTTTACCCTTGAGACTGCTCTTTTTAACGTCTAACTACCATCCTCTTTCTTGTATAGTTCCCCTTTTTGAAGTTAAATATTACTGTGGTAGGTCTTTTATATTTTTGTTGTGGAATAATTCATTCATACACTAGTTGACAGCTATAGGTTCCCAAGGAGCATTGAATTTCTGGGGCCAGTGAATCTATGGAATCGCAGGAAAATGAGGTTGAGATCAGGCCTTTCTAGCAGGGCTTCCTTACCCTGTGGAGTGGAACTTGTGACAAAATTTAAATATGCTTTCTAGATTGTCCACACATTTTTGCCTCTCCAGGGGTTGGGCTTCCTGCTGCTACTACCCAACCCTAGCTTTCGAATATCTTACACTTTTGTCTGAGCCTACTTTATGTGGCTGTGTAATTCTTTTTACCCCCAGATTAGCTTTTTATGAGAATATACTGGCTGAGTAATGCAATTTTCAGGAAAATACTTAAATAGTGTTAGGAAGAAATAAGACTTAAGTGAAAATTTCTGGACATACATTGTCACCTGAGCTTGTAAATAGAACTTGTATTAAGAACTGAACTGGAACCTTAATGTTGACCCTGTAACATGCCCATTATCTGCTTATCCACCAACAGCCCTCTGGCACCAACCACCAAGCCTCATCCACAAGCCCATTATGAACCGTACAATACTGTAAATAAAGAACCATAGCTATTGGATTACCTGGGCATTGGATTTGAGTTTGGTTCTAAGTTTACACTGGAGATACCATCAGCTGTTGTACTGTAAGGAGATCTTTTATTCCCCCGATGCCACCACACTGACCCAACCACACTTTCCTCCACTTCAGCCAGTAGTCTACAGTGATAAATTATTTCTTATACACAGTGTAGAAACAGCACCTAGCTACCACCACTAGGGTTATGCCCTCCATAGGACATGAGATGTGTGGTCAGGGATACATTTAGTTCAGATTCCTTGGAATCTTAACTGTGAAGTTTCTGACTTTCAAATTTTACAACCACGTTTCTCCTAGTTTAATAAGTTTTACTACATTGCCCTATCTGTGGGAGCAGGGGAAGGTCTGTGGTCTTGCTGTCTGTGACCGTAAATTAATACGTTTCCATAATCAATCTCTTACTGCTTTGTTACAGTGTACTGTGCACACAGCGTACAGTACAGAGATGCCATAATGCAGTGTTAAAGTTGAAGTGAAGCACTTAAGTCAGGGAACTCAGAAGTTAAGGTTTTTACTGCATCGTTAACTCTGAATGTTTGCATATTCTGTGTTTTAGGGCATAGATTAATAAGTGATATGCACAGTCCTACATTAAGCGCTGAAAACTGGACTAGGAAATACACGGCATTAACATTAAAGTGGAGTGAAATTATCATGACTTTAGGAACCTTAATCTTGGAATTGCCTGAATTGAGTGCTAGCTCACATAGTCCTTAACCTAGCACCATCTTGTCACTTTTAATTTCTGTCTCCTTTTTTAAGGCTGGGAAATTCAGTTATCAGGTACTGAAGAACCTAGGTTGGTGTTTTAGCTTCAATTTTAACTAGCTTCTGCTAATGGCAGAAATTACTATAAAAATAGAGATCATGTAAGGGAAGCAATGGATTTTTAATTGCAAAAGAAAACATGCTGTTATACTTTCTCAACATTCAACACACTACTTACTTTTGAGTCTATCCATCAACTCCTCATACAAAAACATATTGATGGAAACAAGAAAATTCACAATTCCAAACCTGTCTTTGTCTAATTTTCAGTAAAGGTTAAATGCCTTGTTAAGTCTGAATTACTGCTTTTTTAAATGCGCAGACATTTCTGGTTTCGTCTGTTCAGTCATTTGTAAAACTAAACAAAAGAATTATTGGCAAGTATGAATTTATATTTTAAAAACCTGTGTGCTCTGAGCTCTTGCTTATTGCATTCCTATAGGGCCACACACCTATCTTATTGTCCACACAACTTTAGAAAAGTTTTTGCTAGTTGTACTTTATTTTTTGTGCTGCCAAATAGCTAGACCAATAACTCAAATTGAAGTTGGCAGCTCTTTCTTGTTTGGCAACACAGTCTACAGTCCTTCAAGTATCACATCATCTCACTGGGGTTTGATACCAAGATGTGTAGAAAGCTAGTGTACAAGTTGAGTGCATTGCTAAACTTCTTCATGTTTCTCTCTCCTTGAATAGGTCTGCTGCCAAATGTATGTGACTGTTGCTTGATAAGAATGGATTTAAAAACTAAGCCATGCTATGGTATTGCAATCTTGCTGATAACATTTACTACAGAAATAGGCAGTCTCCTTCATTTCTAGGGTAAAACCTAGCACTGCTTTAAAAGCAATGTGAGAATCATGCATCATAGAATATTCCTCGTATTCAGGTGTAGTGTAGTGATGTGTAATCCTTTTTCAGGAATCAGATTTCTTAAGCCGTTTGTGTAAATAAAAAAAATAAATAAACCCCTAAAAATCCCCAGCCAAACAAAAAAACTAACAAACCTCCACACGTCACAAAAAGAAGACAATGGCTTTGGCTATGGATACATTGCTGGATTTAAGGAAAAAACTTGCTCCATAACTTCTCTTGTCAGGGATTCATAAGTGCAACTGCCTCAGAATGGATATCTTCCTCAACTGAAGAGGGGAAGATTTCCTTTCAAATCTTCTACAAAGCTGGAAGTGTTGATTAATGAATCTGCTCATGCTGAACTGTAATTCCATCCTGCAGTAAAAGTTTTATATTTGCGTTAGCCCAAATGAGAATTCACTGGTCCGTATCCAAAACAGACATTTTTTCTTCTTTCTCTCGAGGGGTTTTGGGTGTCAAAATGCATGTATGCCCCTGATATTTTTTAGACAGATGATCCATTTATGTAAGAAGGAGCATGGTCTAGTTGCTAGAACTCAAAATTCATGTTTCCCCATCCTTTTCTCAGATCTGTCACTGACTGCTTGGGCAGGTCACAAACCTGGAGCCTCTGTTTCAATTAAAATAGGCTAAACCTCCCCTGCTCTGGGGAGGTTGAAGCTTTGGTTGCTTTAACATCAGATGAACTGAAAAGCAGTATAGAAATGCGAAGTCCTCTTGTGGGGTCTAGAGCATTGAGAGGCTGAGTGCTTTCTGCATGGGCAGCTCATGTGCTGCAGCTCCAAAGGTGGTAGTTCTGCCATCTTAGGTTTAATCTCTGTTGCCCTGAACATGTTCCTAAATCCGACAGTCTCAGGTGGGGGAGAGCTGAGTGGGCTTCCTGTCTGGTGTGGTACTTTGGGAGGAATAGTAGGGGACTCTGGAAAGTGGAAAAGCAGCAGGATTGTGGTAACCATATGGCATGCCAAGGGAGAGTTTATAGCCTGGGGAATGTAACGTTACTAGCGAGAGTGCTCACAATTGTCCCGTCGCAGTGCTCTTATGTGAATTTAAATGGGTGAAGGCACACAATGCTGTTTAATGCTAGCCTTGAACTATAGTTCTGCTGAGTGTCTCATCCTTTTCACATGAGTAAAAAAGTAATGTTATTTTAGGCTTAAGTATCTTTATCTGCTTCCACATAAAAACTTGGTGACGCTGGATACTTGACTGCTCTTAAGCACCATTGTTAACATCCTGTGGTGATTCCGTAAACTGTCAATGCTCCTTCACTTAGTCAAGGAAAGGAGAACTTAGGATATCCCCATCCAACACCTCAATCACCCCAGTTTTTGGTTCTTCAAACATTTCATTCTCTGTAAGCTGCAAGTAAGGGACTGTAGAAACTGTGCTGGAGGCTTTATTTAGCCTAATAAAATTGAACAAAGGGCAGAAAATAGCCATTTCTTTTGCAATTGTTAAGATTCCAGTTTGGGACAGTGAAGGGGTTTCCTGCAACATTTTTTTCCATCGCTGATACTCTAGGGATCTTCCCTTTCTCTGAATCAGAGTTTAAAATCACACATTTTTAAATGTTTCTCTTCATGGGCCCACTTAAAAAAAAAATCAGAAGGAAAGGAAGCTGGAGAGAAAAATGAAGGTAACTGAAAATCAGACTTCAAGGACAAAAGCATTGCATGGCCTCTTGCAAGGAAAGGAAGATGACAAGCCCATGTTGTTAATTTTTCTATATAAACTATAGTTTTGTATTTTGTTATTCATTCTTCTGCTCTTTAAAAATTGGTTGACTCTTTTCTGTTGTAGTGCACTGTCTTCTTCTGTACACACCCGCAAAGGAAACAATGGCAGCTGAAACCAGTGACCAAGTGATCTGTCAAATGAAAGATTACTAAAGGTGCAGACTGAACTGCTTTGGCCATCAATTGGGAACTTTTGTTTACCACCCACTGCAATGATGTCGTTGGACAACTTAGCGAGTCTATGCTGGAATGCTGTGCACTGCCGCGCACCTGTCCTGCCTCCACCGCCAATGTTGTTGACTTTCCATCTATTGTAAAGCTTGCCAAGAGAAGAAACTGAAGAGGCCTATTTGTGTTGCTTTCTAAAGAGCCGTTTGAACAGATGGAGCCTAACACAAGAGATCTCCTTACTTTGCCAAACCTTAACTGCTGGGAATGCCTGTTCCTTTCCTAGAAATTGCTGCCTACCCGAGGAGAGAGAATGGGGAGGTAGATAACGCAATGCACTTCGAGACTCTAAATGCTTCCCATTGTTACATGTTTGTATCAAGAGAAGGCTGAGCTTTCCTAAGCAACAAGTGGAAGATGTAACTGAAACCCTAGCCTGTCCTCTTGGTTGCTACATTTTGCATACTCTCTCTTGCTAGTAAGTGAAAGTGTGAAAAACCATTTAATCTGTTCTCAAGCAAAGGGGCTGAAGAACTCTGCATCTCTTGAAATAATCTGACTGCAGGTTTAATCCTTTGAGCCTGTTGATCAAAGGGATTTATCCAAGGTAGCCAGTGCTCTTTTGCATTGGAGGGCCAGAGTTCTGCATTGTGCTGGCTCTCTTGCACTGTACTCTTTAAAGTGCTGTGGAGCTGTTGGGGTTTGTGTGTGTGTGTGCGTGTGGGGGGGGGGGGGGGGGGGGGGGGGGGGGGGGGAGAGGAGAGCTGCTTTTTTTGTAATTCTAGTTCTTATAGTTTATGTAAAATAGAAATATTCATTACTCCCGTGTTTGGTAAACAGTTTCTCCATTGGAAACAGATGGTGAGTTCTCTAATATTCATGTTTAGACTTAGTTTGCCCATCCTCTGCAATCTTAATTGTCTTTCCCGTCAGGACTGAAATGGAATTGTATATCAAGAGCTGGAATGCTCTGAAGCTTGTATCCTCTGTAGATTCTCAGTTCCCCATGTTTTGGATTAGTTTGATTTCGCACCAGTACAGAGTATCCCTCCTTCACCTTCAGTCCATCAGGCTCTAAATACTCTTTGTTAAGCTGTCAGTTAATGTTGATTCCCCAAATGAGATACTAATATGGGACAAAGGAACAAAACAATTACTTGCCAACTTAATTATCCTAATTTCTTTGCACCTGTTAGCTTTGTAGACTCTTTCTCTGACACTACGGACTTGCCAAGTGTGATGAGTTTCTCCTGGAATTTGAGAACTTTTCTTTATGGTGTCTTTACTTCTGGATGTTCCAGTGGCTCCAGTGGGGTCCCAAAGCTGCACCATTGTGGTATTGATGGCAGGAGTCCTGAGAAGTCAGTGCCTTTGTTTAGGGGATGGCTAATGGAGTAAACTTGCACTGAGTTCAGCTTCTCTTCTAGGCCTCCGAATTTTCCTCTTGCTGCCCTGTGTTGTATTTGACCTGATTTTTGTATGTAAATGTTCGTCCTTCTGGCCACTGGGTGGTGGTCTCGAAATCCTGCTAATGACTCTCCTCTCATTTGCTGTTGATTGGAGAAATCTTAGTGCAGTGAGGTAGCTTCAGAGAGCTTTGATACACTTCTCAAATGACCATTTTTAGTCATGCCTTCAGTAAACAGCCTGCAGTGTTTTTGTAAGAGCATCAAATAGGTATGTACTAGGGGAATCAGTATCCAAGCATGGAAGACAGGGTGTGTAGCATCTGGCAAGTCATCTTTCCATTTTCTTCACACTGGCTAGGAAATGTATTTACTGCTCACATATATTTTAGACTTGTAGCACCCTTCTGGTCTCTATGTCCAAATGTGGTCTCTTAGCAAAGATTAATCTAGTTCCCTCCCACCCCATCATCTCAAGCCTCAGAAGTAGCAAATCATTTGAAGAGAGACAATGGTAAAGTTTCAGGGAAGAGCAGTATTGGCACATCTGCTACTGAAGTGAATGTGGCTGGGACTGATGTCTACAAATAAATGAGGATTCTGGCTTGGTTCCTTCAATGGGAAGTTCAGGATTCTAGCCATTTGGCATGCACAGGGAGGAAGGGAGTTAAAGCTACTTTTTATGGAACACTTGGTCTCTTTCCACCTGCTGCATTTGCATTACACGTAGCATCAGGTTTTGTTGGAGTGTTCTTGGGATTTCCCATAAAACAGCTTTGTGATGGCATGCCATCACACACATTGGCAGACGTTTGGGTCAATATGTGGGCAATTCTCTGGGGAATTACTGTGGATGGCTATTGGAATTTAGTTCTTCTGAGAATCAGAAATGTGCACAGCTAACGTTCCCTCTTCACATATGAACTGTGGGGAGCCATCAAATTTTCCTGACTGAGTGCCACCGATACTTGACAGTGAAGGTGAATTTTGTGGAGGAGGGTTGTCTTGGAAACTAGAATCCAGGTCTTCAGTTTCACTAGATAAACATTCAGCTCCTAGGCAGAAAATAAAGACACCAATCCTTATGGCTGACCAGATTAAAAAGCAGCTTTGAGATTTGCCCCTAAATCTGTGCTTGTGAAGTTTGGATAATGTTTGATATAAATTCTAAGAATTTAACATGTGCAGCCCAAATGCTTTTGAGGCTAACCCACCTCTAACTCATCCCAACTGAACACCTGTTTGGTGTGGCATATCAATAGAAAACTTGGTTTTCTTTCTGGTGTGGGTGGAGTATCCCTCTTCTAGATTGACAATCTGAGAGATGGGAAATGTCTCAGATATCTCTGCAGACACGTGCAAACTTCAGAGGAAAGTCTCGCACAAGGCAATACAGTAAAGTAACACTGAAGTCTAATTTAAATATCAGTAACCCAGGTCCTGCAGAGCAGGTGCACCTCTGTCAGTGTGGTTCCTCTACAAAGGTGTGTGATCTTACACATATGAGTCACCTTAAGCCAGCATGCAGAAGCTCATATGTGTAAGATCACACACCTTTGTAGAGGAACCACACTGACAGAGGTGCACCTGCTCTGCAGGACCTAGGCAAGGACTAAAAGATGGAGACACAGCTGTAAACAAATTTCCTGGGTTACTGATATTTAAATTAGAATGGTGTCCCTAGCCTCTGTTTGTCAGAGGGTGGAGATGGATGGCAGGAGAGAGATCACTTGATCATTACCTGTTAGGTTCACTCCCTCTGGGGCACCTGGCATTGGCCACTGTCAGCAGACAGGATACTGGGCTGGATGGAGCTTTGGTCTGACCCAGTATGGCCATTCTTATCTTCTTATTTAGGTGGATAATCAGCTCAACCCGCATTTCCAGTCCAGTGCTATGGCCAAAAGGGCTAACAATCCTGCATGAACTGAATTTAGGGGGTTTAAAAGCCAGGCCAAACTTTCAAAAGTGTGTGCATGCTTTTGCATGTGACACTCTTGCATTCCCTTGTGCAAGCTGAGGAAGGGTGTCGTATGCAGAAATCCTGATGTACGTGTGAAACTCGGACGCTGCCTATTCAAAAGGGGTCTGCACATCTGAAAATTTGGGCCTTAATATTTAGCATTGTTTCCACATTTTATACACCCGCAGTGGGATGACATGCGGCAGTCCCTGTTCTGCCACATAATTCCTGTGTAACCCTGGGCAAGTCACTTAGCCTCTTCATGCCCAGTTCCCATCTGTAAGATGAGGATAATAGCACATCCCTCCCTCACAGGTGTGTTGGGAGGGGAAACACCATAACAACGAAGGTGTTCAGATGCTATGGGGGCCATAGAAGTAGCATGTACCTAGACATCCCCCTCAACTCCTAAGATGGGTCTCCTCTTTCTGATCCTCACTGTTTCATAAGCCATATGTACTGTGACCTCTTTGACAAACGTCTGAAGGCGTACACCTCCTAAACGGAGCTCTGGAAAAGCAAGAGATCTGACTTTACGGGCTGAACTCTGCCTTCTGAGACGAATGCACAACTCCCATTTAATTCAGTAGTATCTGTATATCTCACAGAACACGGTTTGACCCTTTGTTTTGATCTGATCATTTTTTGGTTTACATTTCTTGTACATGTCTATATTGTAGATTGTGGCAAGGAGCCCCAGAGCTTGGTTTAGTACCATGCTATTAAATATCTACTTTGAATCAGAGGTGGTGGCAGTTCAGTGGCTGGTGAAAAGATTCCTGTATGTGAGTCTGTATGTATGTGTGTGCAGTCAGTATAAATGTGTGTATATTGTATGTTAAATCCTGCCAAAATTAATGTATCATACAATTATATTACAGTAGAGCATCTAGGAACCCCAGCCATGGGCCGGAACCCCATAGTGCTAGACACTGTACAGACAGTCCCTGCCCCATAGAGCTTACAGTCTAAAGTTGAGAAGTCAAGTTCTTGAGTCAGGAAATGCAGAGTAAGACTGTGAATGTTCAACCTTGACTCTGCCCCCTTGTGCTTAGATCTTAAATTATGGGAAAATAATAAAAATGTGTCTAATGAACACCTAGAATTTTTATGCAACCTTTTACAAAGTCTTCAAAGGGGGGTTGAATTTAAGTCAGCTGTATGAGACCAAACAAGCCGAGTAGGAAGAAAATCAGTGCAGTGGTTTTAAAGTTACTTTAGAGTTGGCAAAGGCATTTAGAAGGAAATTGTCAGTAAGGTGAATCTCAACAGAAATTCAACTGTACATGTGTAATATAACTTATATTAAGTGTTCACATCTTTTAAATAGAGAACTGATTTTTCTTCAAATATGGCTTTAACTTTGACTAACTGAGAGATACAAAATAAACCAGGGCTTTGAAGCTGTACTCTGGCTCCGCTCCAGCTCCAGGCAAAAACCTGCAGCTCCACTGCTCGGGAGCAGCTCCGCACTTCAGCTCGGGGTTCCGCTACAAAGCCCTGAAATAAACCAAGCTTGAAGTACCTAGCTTTAATTGTTTAAATTATTGGAGTGCAACATTTCTCATGAGAACATATGAAAAACTGCCTTCAAGTCTGAATAATTCAGCAATTGAATTTTGCTTCAGCTTTTTCCCCCCGGAAATTCTTCTTTGGGCTCAAAGCCTTAAATTTCTACCCAGAAAGAATTTGGTAAATTACGAGCATCTGTGAAAGACCGACAAGAACAGAAATTGGAATTTAACTTTGACTGTAGTATATGCTGTGTGTTCCCAATCTAATAGTTGGTAGACTGTTTTGGAATTCTTTAGAATGAAAGGCATTCTAAAAATGAAAGAAAAATACATTATAAAATGACCATAGTAGTAGTTTTAGTTTGAGCACACACATGCTTAGAGTTGGGAGGACCACAAAAAACCTGAGCAGAACCTTTAGTCAACTAAAATGTTACTCAGGACTTTGTTCCTTTTGCAAAATGTGCTACTCACATTTGTAATATACTGTGAGGTATAAATATTTGTCATGAACTTTATACACATGTGGTGGCTTTTATTTGATCACATAAGTGCTTAAAAAATCTCCTGTAAATCAAATGTCTCCTGATCCTTTGTTGTGAATTAGTGAGTTTCTTCTGAGATTGAAGTCTTTGGGCCAGAACTGTTTGTTCAAAATGTAGAAATAATAAACTCTGGCAATCTTTTCTCTAATGTTTTGGACTTGTGGTGCAGAACATTGGAATATCAACATTTTGGCTTGTGTTGAAAGCTAGTGCAATAGTAAATTGAGGCGTTTGTCTGGGATTTTAGAACAGGTGACCAGGCTTTCTAATCATGTTGGTCTTGACACTTATGTTCATGTCTGTCAATATGGTCTCCCAAGGATAGCATTGTTCTTATGCATTCTGAGTTTTATTTGACTGGTATCTGGAGGGCCCGATTTGATACCCTTACACAGGCACCAGTGCCCGAAGTTGTCAGAATGCTACACAAATAAACTAAAAACAACATTTTAATAATGGACAGTATGTCCAAATCTCTTCCAGAGTGGGNTCACCTTAAGCCAGCATGCAGAAGCTCATATGTGTAAGATCACACACCTTTGTAGAGGAACCACACTGACAGAGGTGCACCTGCTCTGCAGGACCTAGGCAAGGACTAAAAGATGGAGACACAGCTGTAAACAAATTTCCTGGGTTACTGATATTTAAATTAGAATGGTGTCCCTAGCCTCTGTTTGTCAGAGGGTGGAGATGGATGGCAGGAGAGAGATCACTTGATCATTACCTGTTAGGTTCACTCCCTCTGGGGCACCTGGCATTGGCCACTGTCAGCAGACAGGATACTGGGCTGGATGGAGCTTTGGTCTGACCCAGTATGGCCATTCTTATCTTCTTATTTAGGTGGATAATCAGCTCAACCCGCATTTCCAGTCCAGTGCTATGGCCAAAAGGGCTAACAATCCTGCATGAACTGAATTTAGGGGGTTTAAAAGCCAGGCCAAACTTTCAAAAGTGTGTGCATGCTTTTGCATGTGACACTCTTGCATTCCCTTGTGCAAGCTGAGGAAGGGTGTCGTATGCAGAAATCCTGATGTACGTGTGAAACTCGGACGCTGCCTATTCAAAAGGGGTCTGCACATCTGAAAATTTGGGCCTTAATATTTAGCATTGTTTCCACATTTTATACACCCGCAGTGGGATGACATGCGGCAGTCCCTGTTCTGCCACATAATTCCTGTGTAACCCTGGGCAAGTCACTTAGCCTCTTCATGCCCAGTTCCCATCTGTAAGATGAGGATAATAGCACATCCCTCCCTCACAGGTGTGTTGGGAGGGGAAACACCATAACAACGAAGGTGTTCAGATGCTATGGGGGCCATAGAAGTAGCATGTACCTAGACATCCCCCTCAACTCCTAAGATGGGTCTCCTCTTTCTGATCCTCACTGTTTCATAAGCCATATGTACTGTGACCTCTTTGACAAACGTCTGAAGGCGTACACCTCCTAAACGGAGCTCTGGAAAAGCAAGAGATCTGACTTTACGGGCTGAACTCTGCCTTCTGAGACGAATGCACAACTCCCATTTAATTCAGTAGTATCTGTATATCTCACAGAACACGGTTTGACCCTTTGTTTTGATCTGATCATTTTTTGGTTTACATTTCTTGTACATGTCTATATTGTAGATTGTGGCAAGGAGCCCCAGAGCTTGGTTTAGTACCATGCTATTAAATATCTACTTTGAATCAGAGGTGGTGGCAGTTCAGTGGCTGGTGAAAAGATTCCTGTATGTGAGTCTGTATGTATGTGTGTGCAGTCAGTATAAATGTGTGTATATTGTATGTTAAATCCTGCCAAAATTAATGTATCATACAATTATATTACAGTAGAGCATCTAGGAACCCCAGCCATGGGCCGGAACCCCATAGTGCTAGACACTGTACAGACAGTCCCTGCCCCATAGAGCTTACAGTCTAAAGTTGAGAAGTCAAGTTCTTGAGTCAGGAAATGCAGAGTAAGACTGTGAATGTTCAACCTTGACTCTGCCCCCTTGTGCTTAGATCTTAAATTATGGGAAAATAATAAAAATGTGTCTAATGAACACCTAGAATTTTTATGCAACCTTTTACAAAGTCTTCAAAGGGGGGTTGAATTTAAGTCAGCTGTATGAGACCAAACAAGCCGAGTAGGAAGAAAATCAGTGCAGTGGTTTTAAAGTTACTTTAGAGTTGGCAAAGGCATTTAGAAGGAAATTGTCAGTAAGGTGAATCTCAACAGAAATTCAACTGTACATGTGTAATATAACTTATATTAAGTGTTCACATCTTTTAAATAGAGAACTGATTTTTCTTCAAATATGGCTTTAACTTTGACTAACTGAGAGATACAAAATAAACCAGGGCTTTGAAGCTGTACTCTGGCTCCGCTCCAGCTCCAGGCAAAAACCTGCAGCTCCACTGCTCGGGAGCAGCTCCGCACTTCAGCTCGGGGCTCCGCTACAAAGCCCTGAAATAAAGCAAGCTTGAAGTACCTAGCTTTAATTGTTTAAATTATTGGAGTGCAACATTTCTCATGAGAACATATGAAAAACTGCCTTCAAGTCTGAATAATTCAGCAATTGAATTTTGCTTCAGCTTTTTCCCCCCGGAAATTCTTCTTTGGGCTCAAAGCCTTAAATTTCTACCCAGAAAGAATTTGGTAAATTACGAGCATCTGTGAAAGACCGACAAGAACAGAAATTGGAATTTAACTTTGACTGTAGTATATGCTGTGTGTTCCCAATCTAATAGTTGGTAGACTGTTTTGGAATTCTTTAGAATGAAAGGCATTCTAAAAATGAAAGAAAAATACATTATAAAATGACCATAGTAGTAGTTTTAGTTTGAGCACACACATGCTTAGAGTTGGGAGGACCACAAAAAACCTGAGCAGAACCTTTAGTCAACTAAAATGTTACTCAGGACTTTGTTCCTTTTGCAAAATGTGCTACTCACATTTGTAATATACTGTGAGGTATAAATATTTGTCATGAACTTTATACACATGTGGTGGCTTTTATTTGATCACATAAGTGCTTAAAAAATCTCCTGTAAATCAAATGTCTCCTGATCCTTTGTTGTGAATTAGTGAGTTTCTTCTGAGATTGAAGTCTTTGGGCCAGAACTGTTTGTTCAAAATGTAGAAATAATAAACTCTGGCAATCTTTTCTCTAATGTTTTGGACTTGTGGTGCAGAACATTGGAATATCAACATTTTGGCTTGTGTTGAAAGCTAGTGCAATAGTAAATTGAGGCGTTTGTCTGGGATTTTAGAACAGGTGACCAGGCTTTCTAATCATGTTGGTCTTGACACTTATGTTCATGTCTGTCAATATGGTCTCCCAAGGATAGCATTGTTCTTATGCATTCTGAGTTTTATTTGACTGGTATCTGGAGGGCCCGATTTGATACCCTTACACAGGCACCAGTGCCCGAAGTTGTCAGAATGCTACACAAATAAACTAAAAACAACATTTTAATAATGGACAGTATGTCCAAATCTCTTCCAGAGTGGGGAGAGCCTGATGACATAAAACAAATTACTGCACCAGGTGCAAACAGGGAGATACCAATAACTTGGAAAGATCCCACTGATGTACCTGAGCATATGTTGCAGGAGAGAAATTTGTGTCTCCTTTGAAGGCTTTGTCTCATCTTCAAGTATAGTATAGGGTGTCCGGCAGTGTCACTCAAGCCAGTATCAGTTGTGGTGATAAACACAGGAGCTTTCTTAGGTAAAATAATCCCATACAATTATCATTTAAAATACTGTTGAGCCTTGCTTTGCGCTTGCTGATTGACAGGTAGCCAGTACAAAGACTAGAGCAAGGAGAAGGCTATTGATGTGAATACAGTAGCATGATTCATAGATTCCAAGGCCAGAAGGGACTATTGTGATCATCTAATCTGACCCCCTTTATAACACAGCCCAGAGAGACCCAACATAATTCCTAGAGCAGAGCTTTTAGAAAAACATCCCATCTTGATTTAAAAATTGGCAGTGATGGAGAATCTACCGTGACCCTTGGTACATTGTTCCAATGGTTAATTACACTAACTGGGAAAAATTTGCACCTTATTTCTAGTCTGAATTTTCTAGCTTCAGCTTTCAGCCATTGGACTGTTTTACATTCTCTGCTAGACTGAAGAGCCTATTATTAAATATTTGTTCCCCATGTGTAGGTACTTACAGACTGTGATCAAGTCACCCCTGAACCTTCTCTTTGTTAAGCTAAACAGATTGAGCTCCTGGTATCTATCACTGTAAGACATGCTTTCTAATCCTTTTAACATTCTTGTGGCTCTTCTCTGAACCCTCTCCAGTTTATCACCATCCTTCTTGAGTTGTCTACACGAGAACTGGACACGGGATTCCAGCAGCAGTCACACCAGTGCCAAATACAGGGGTAAAATAACCTCTCTGCTCCTACTCAAGATTCCCCTGTTTATGCACCCGAGGATTGTTAGCCCTTTTGGCCATAGCACTGGACTGGAAATGCGGGTTGAGCTGATTATCCACCTAAATAAGAAGATAAGAATGGCCAGACCAAAGCTCCATCCAGCCCAGTATCCTGTCTGCCGACATCGGCCAATGCCAGGTGCCCCAGAGGGAGCGAACCTAACAGGCAATGATCGAGTGATCTCTCTCCTGCCATCCATCTCCATCCTCTGACAAACAGAGGCTAGGGACACCATTCCTTACCCATTCTGGCTAATAACCATTAATGGACTTAACCTCCATGAATTTATCTAGTTCTCTTTTAAACCCTGTTATAGTCCTAGCCTTCACAACCTCCTCAGGCAAGGAGTTCCACAGGTTGACTGTGCGCTGTGTGAAGCAGAACCTCCTTTTATTTGTTTTAAACCTGCTGCCCATTAATTTAATTTGGTGGCCCCTAGTTCTTATATTATGGGAACAAGTAAATTACTTTCCTTATTCACTTTCTCCATACCACTCATGATTTTATATACCTCTATCATATCCCCCCTTAGTCTCCTCTTTTCCAAGCTGAAAAGTCCTAGTCTCTTTAATCTCTCCTCATATGGGACCCGTTCCAAACCCCTAATCATTTTAGTTGTCCTTCTCTGAACCTTCTCTAATGCCAGTATAGCTTTTTTGAGATGAGAAGACCACATCTGTACGCAGTATTCAAGATGTGGGCGTACCATGGATTTATATAAGGGCAATAAAATATTCTCCGTCTTATTCTCTATCCCCTTTTTAATGATTCCTAACATCCTGTTTGCTTTTTTGACTGCCGCTGCACACTGCGTGGACGTCTTCAGAGAACTATCCACAATGACTCCAAGATCTCTTTCCTGATAGTTGTAGCTAAATTAGCCCCCATCATATTGTATGAATAGTTGGGGTTATTTTTTCCAATGTGCATTACTTCACATTAAATTTCATTTGCCATTTTGTTGCCCAATCACTTAGTTTTGGGAGATCTTTTTGAAGTTCTTCACAGTCTGCTTTGGTCTTAACTATCTTGAGCAGTTTAGTATTGTCTGCAAATCTTTTTCAGAGCCACTGTTTACCAGAGTAGAGTCCCTGATCCTATAAGTCTGGCCTGTGTTTTTTGTTCCTAGATGTATACATTTACATTTAGCTGAATTAAAACAGATTGCTTGCCTCCAGTTTAACAAGCAATCCAGATTGCTCTATAAATGACCTGTCCTCTTCTTTATTTATCACTCCCTCAATTTTTGTGTCATCTGCAAACTTCCAGTGATTTTTTTTCTTCTCCCAGCTCATTGATAAAAATGTTAAATAACATAGGGCCACGAACCAGTCCCTGCAGGACCCCACTAGAGAGACACCAATGTTGATGTCCTGTTTGCTGTTGCATTTTGAGACCTATCAGTTAGCCAGCATTCAATCCATTGAATGTGTGCCATTTTAATTTTATCTGTCTAGGTTTTAATGACAATGTCATACGTCTGTGACGCTAGCAGACCAGGTGCCAGCTCATGCCAAAGCCCCAGGCCTCATTAAATGCTTACAAATGCGTAGTCAGGCCCATTCACTTGCATATTAATATAGATCAAAATGATTGTTAAATGTATTAGTCCAGGGGTTCTCAACCTTTTTCTTTCTGAGCCTCCCCCCCGCCCCCCAACATGCTATAAAAACTCCATGGCCCACAGTAACTGCTTTTCTGCATCTAAAAGCCAGGGCCAGCATTAGGGGATAGCAAGCAGGGCAATTGCCTGGGGTCCCAAACCACAGGGGCCACTGCAAAGCTACATTTCTCAGGTTTAAGCTTCAGCCCTGGGTGGTGGGGCTCAGGGCCCTGGGCTTCAGCCCTATGCGGTGGGGCTTCAGCTTTCTGCCCTGGGCCCCAGCGAGTCTAATTCTGGCCCTGCTTGGCGGACCCCCTGAAACCTGCTCATGGCCCCCCAGGAGGCCCAGGACCCATGGTTGAGAACCACTGTATTAGAGTGTGTTTGGTGTTTAAACTTCATGAAAACTAATGGGATGTTACTTGGATTGTTATCACTTATCTGTATCCTGTTACAATGTAGTAGCAAACATTTACACAATGTGACCAAATAACCCATCAAATGAGAGAAACCTTGTGGAATGCAAATGAAAAACGCTAACAGAAAAGAGCTAACTTCAAGGCAAGTGGTCATTGTGTGTGATGATTGGAGGGTCAAAGACTTAAAATGCATTCCTCACTCTGTCATCAAAGGAAAAGCCCACATGGGTAGTGACTCTGTCAGCTTGTTTTCTGGGAGAAGAAGCTATATGTATGGATGCAAGGAAAGATCCTGCATCTCTGATCTGTTTGGACTCTTCCAGGGAAGGGTACCAGATGCAAAGCGGAGATCCCCAGAGACAGTCTGGGAACCCTGAAAAGACTTTTGGGAAATGGGCAATTTATTACAGCACTGCCACCATTAGGAATTACAAACTGAGACTCACCAGTTACATATATTTTATCTGGTTTAACCTCTCAATAACTCACTTCTTTTTCTTAGCTAATAGCCCTTTACTTTACTATAGAATTGGCTACCAGTGTTGTCTTTGGTGTAAGATCTAGAGTAACAATTGATCTGGGATAAGTGACTGGTCTCTTGGGATGTGAATTTTGGTTTGACCTTTTATTACAGAGTCCAGTATGTTTGGGTGACAAGATGGACTGGAGAGTCTGAGAGGACTGACGCTGTGGTAAGACTGGTATGGTAATCCAGGCGTTCACATTTGTTACTGGGTTAGTGAAATCTAATTAGAGAAACATAGAACCAGTTTAGGTGTCAGCCCTGTTTTCTGACCGTCTGCCTTGACGTAGGCACTCAGTCCTGAGCCACTCCAGACAGCGTGAGTGTGGGATCAAATCAAATGCCGTACAGAAGTCTGTTACATCAACACTACGGTCTTTATAATTCAAACTTGTAACTTCATTTAAAAAAATCAAGTTAATTTGACAGGATCTATTTTCCATTAGTTCATGTTGGTTGGCGATAATTACATTCTCCTCCTTCAGTTCTTTATTAATCAAGTCCTGTATCCACCGCACCATTATCTTGCTCAGGATTGATGTCAGACTGACAGGCCTATAATTACCTGTTTCATCCTGTTTACCCTTTTTTTAAATATTGGCACAACATTAGCTTTCTTTCAATCTTCTGGAACTTCTGTGGTTTTCCAAGACTTATTGAAAATCAACAAACTTCAGCCAGCTCTTTTAAAACTTAAAACATTTTTAAGTCAGCAGGTTATTTTAGTAGCTGCTGTTTAACATCCTCCTGAGATACTAGTGGAATGGAAAATAGTCTTTTTTTCCAAATACAGACCAAATATATATTGAACACATCTGCCTCTTCTGCATCTTGTCATTGATGTCGTCTTGTGTCCTTTTGCATCTCATCACTTTTCTACAATTCATTGCTTCTGGTTTATATTAATTACTATCAACTTCCCCGTCTTTCATTTGTCATATTACTTTATTTTCATAACTGCTTCCATTCCCTCTCTAAGCCAGTTTGATTGTTAACCAATATGGTCTTCTTCCTTTCTTCTACCATTTAATTTTTAGTTCTGTGATCAGTTCCTCTTTATCTGTCAAGATAGTCTTTTATCGAATTCCTCCATGTTGGATGCAAACATTTTTGAGTTAGGAAATTGTCGTCTATTATAATTAGAAATTCCAACAGTGTCTTAGTATGAGACCTCCAGCATGTGTCACTCAAATTGAAGTCTCTCATGATCATACAGCTTTCATTCCTGCACGTTATAGATCATGTGTATGGTCATCCTGTTCCCTCGTGTGATTTTTGTGGTCTGTAGGAGACACCAGCTATACCCTATCTTGTGCTTTAGCTGTTGGGACATTGATGCACAAGCATTTCAAGATCATTTTCTTCCGAGTTATCTGAGACTCAGAAATAGGTAATGCCATGTGTGGCAGAGTGCCTCTTCCCTCCCCTTTTGCCCACTTAATCCTTCCTAAATAGGTTATAACTGTTGATTTTAACATTCCAGTCATGGGAATCATCCCACCAGGTTTCAGTAATACCAACTAGGTCAAATTTATGCTCCATAAATGAGCAATTCTAATTCCTTTTGTTTGTAACCCAGGTTCCTAGCATTAGTGCAGGGGCTTTCAATCTGTGGTCCGCAGACTCTTGGGGGTCCGCAGACTGTCTGACTTCCAGACTTCCATTTAAAATTTTAAAATTTAGGGGTCCTCAAATTAAAAAAGGTTGAAAACCACAGCATTAGTTTTATAGGCAGTTTGAAAATGTCTTCTCCTCATGTCCTTTGGTGGTTTCTTAATCAATTGTTTTCTCAATATCTTGATTTTGAGCTGAGTGTTCATATCTTCCTTCTTTTTACCCTCCCCTTTTGTTAAGTTTTACACCGTCTTGACTACTCTAGCCAGAGTGTCTCCAAAAAGATTCTTCTAATGAGAAGATTCTCCTCTACTGAAGTGGTGGCCATCCAAATTATACAGCTGCATCTCCCTATAGAAGGTGGAACAATGTTCCACAGAACCAAAACCCTCCGCCCTATATCACTTATCTAGTCAGCATTCAATTCCAGAATCTTCTGCCTTCTGTCTTGCTTTGCTCATGCAACAGGAAAGATCACAGAGAAGATTGCTGGGATATTCTTCTTTGTCAGCATGCTTCCGATTTCCCTGATGTCATCTACTGTCTGTAAGACACCCTGTGATGCAGTATCATTAATGCCCATATGAACTATCACCAATAGATTTTTTCCTGTTGACTTCAATAACATCTCAGGAAGGCTTCTTAGTAACATCTTGGGAAGGCAGCACATGGTCCTGTTGTACACCTGTCCCTTGCAGAATGCTGTTTTTGATTCTTCTGAATATTGAATCCCCAACAAACATTGTCTTCCTTGGAAGATTGGAGAACTCTGTTTCAGGGACATCCTCAAACCTATCATAGAGGTAACAAGATATAAATGACCATAGCAAACCTTGTATCTGTAAGGAAAGGTCACCTTCCAGTTGAATCCACCCAGTTGTGGTATAAATGGATGCTCACCTTCCTCTCATGTCACTGGTCATTTGAAAGATACCTTAACACAGGTGTATATCCTCAGCTTCATAAATCCACACTTGCCCACCCAACCTTCTTTGGAATTTTGTGGTGTCGTTGGCTCTGCTGCTGCCGTGTAACTATGAATGCTTTACTGCAGTATACACCAGAAAGCCTTGTGCAGTGGTTTGACGTCTTCTGCAACTTGCTTATTTTAGTCAGAAGTATGCTAAAGATGACACGCGCAAGAGTGTGGCTATGGACAAACCACAGAGTTGCAGTGACATCAGGAATTTCATGTAGAGAAGTGTTTATGAAGACCGCTACAAAGGAGGGCCAAGAGGATGTTCTGAAATCTCTCATGCAGTCTGCAAGCATATTGTACTTGTTTGTGTTTTAAAATACAACACTTGAATAATGGAAAAGCTGTCAATAGTGCCATTTTCCAGCAGCAGGTTTATCGCTCCAGTCATCTGAGTACAATTTAAGGGTCTGCCACATTGAGTGGTGCAATGCCAGGTAAGAGACTGGCCATTCCAAAACAAGGATCAATAAACAATAAAGCTAGCTAAAAGCCAAATGATGCACCTGTCAGTGGAATGTAGTGACACGGGATGAATCCCTGTTTAAAATGTAAGTCTATGAATGCACACTGTTGAATGTGAACACCTGGGGTTTTGTAAACCTGTGGAACTCAGAGCAGCCAGGGACAAGTGTGTTTTAGCAGCTGTTTAGAGATTCTGTGGTGACATTGTACAGGTTACCCAGTAATTGTTTTGGACTTTCACAGATATATAATGTTGCGGAAAAGGGAACTGACTAGTCATAACTGGTTTATGGCAACCCTCAGCCTCCTCCCCCCATGTGTAGTAACTGCATTGCTAAATCTGCTGACCTTGTGTTTGATTGCTCAGCTGTGCTTGTCTCCCAGATCAGCTACTGGCTGATAGAACTGTAAATGGGACACATTCTACATGGGACCCTCCTGCTCAGTTTTTCTCCCCTCTCCTCTGATAGTGTTAAGGATATTTCTCCACTGCAACCACTTTAATTCTCACCCTGGCCATCATCCTTTTCCCTAGAGTGGATTTCCTTCACAACCATCAATCCTGCGTCCATACCCTTGTGGGGCATTGAGCAGCTCCTCACTGCCTTAGCAGCTTCCCTGAGGTGCTGAAGAGCCAGGCCTCGGAGCGGGGCCTGACGAGTGTGCCCTGTTGGTATTTTTAAAGAGAGTTAAGTTCTGGTGAAGGGGTGTCCAACTGGTAGCCCTGGAAACTGAAGCCATCCATCCACAAGGCAACAGCAGTGCAAGCTTCCCCTTTGATCCACCATGCTCCAAGAATGTGCCCTGATCCACCTACCTTAGGGATGAGGGGGAGTCTTGTTTGTGACCCAGCAGTGCCTCTGCTGCAACTACCCACAAAGGGACCCATTGATGCCTCTTGTGTGGTGACACTTCGTAATGTCACACTTGCCTGTCAGGAAGTGGATTGCGACCCACCACATTCACTTCAGATAGGCCAGAAACAGCTGTCAGTTTGTCACTGCTGTCCTGCAGCAGACCTAAATCGCTGATCTAGAGATGTAAGGTGCTTTCTTCCATTTCAATCTCATGAACCATCTGGTCTTGATTAGCTTCATGTGCCAGTGTGTAAACTTTCCAAGGCAGCTCATTCACTTTTCAGAGGGACTGAAACAATCGCTTCAGAGTGAAAGTGTTGCTATAAAGTCTTACATCACCGCTTTGTGCAGAACATTTCTTTTGGTTCTTTGTTACATTAATGAAGTAACAGTTTCGCTGTGTGAAGCGAGTTGAGATGTATTCCCAGGGTCATGACAGCAGCTTCAGATGACTCTTCTGTTTTTGTTTGCACTTGTCCACACCAGCACTGTAAAAATAAGTGCAATATTTACTGTCCCTGATAACCAAGTGGGCATGGGCATAGTTTGCAAAAGTCAAATAGAGATAACGATAGCAATAGTAAGTGTGAGGAGTACTTGCTGATAGGTTAAAGTGACATCCACCCAAAATTTAGGTTTTATAAAACCTCTTATTGGTAGAAATTCTTTCATGACTTACAAAAATAAACAAGCCAGGGCCCTCTGTGCCTGCAAATGAGACTCCACATCTTCTAACCTCTGCATAAAGACTTTCCCAAATTAGGCATTCTTTCCTTCTCATAGTGAAAGGGATTCCTGCCAAGAACTGCAGGTGAGCAGATCTGAGACTGTTAAAACATACATCTCTTATGAAAGGTGAGTGTTTAAGGCTAGGTTCCTTCCTGAACAGTGTCCGCTACCAGATTATTTGAAACCCTGCTTACTAGTGGGAGCCCCGTTCGTTGTTAAACTGTCTTGCCCTGTGCCTCTTCTCTACGCTGGGAAAGAATTCCATGCACAAAGGGGATAGAGGAGCCGAACTGTTTGGGGTTTGAAGTGCTTAGGGTTTTGCAATAGCTCTGCTGTTAGACAGATATATTGAAACTCCCCTTTATGTTAAGTGCTTGGGATGAAGCTAGAGGCCTTGCTCCACCCATCGTATGTGAGCCAGCGCATGCTGGAGGGTACACTGAAGGAAATGGGTTTTGCAGGTGTTACGGGGAATAGATTCTGTCTGGCTCACCTCTCCACTGGAAAGAATTTGGCCTGCAGAATCTCTATCTTGATTCTCAGATCCCAGGGGAGTTTGCAGGGGTAACAGTGGGGGCTGGGAATGACTCTTTACTTGCAAACCAAGCATGTTTTACCGGGAAGAATTGAGATCTTTTAAACCTAGCACCACAATGTCATTTACTCATTTGTCAGAGTATAATCACACTCATTAATGAGCTAAATACATTTTGAACTGTTAGTTGAAGTTGTTCAAATGCCCATCCCCTACATACACTGGCTTACTAGTAATGTCAGTCTGTGACATCACTCCTTCCTGTTGGAAAAATGTCAGAGGACACTGAAATTGGATGGATACAGGTTCTGTGTAGGATGGGATAAGAATTTCAGCTAAGCAAAACTCCGAGGAATCCCTGCATTCAGCACTAGTAAGTAAGGGATAGCTCAGTGGTTTGAGTAAAAAACCACTGTCTGCTAAACCCAGGGTTGTGAGTTCAACCCTTGAGGGGGCCACTTAGGGATCTGGGGCAAAATCAGTACTTGGTCCTGCTAGTGAAGACAGGGGGCTGGACTCGATGACCTTTCAGGGTCCCTTCCAGTTCTATGAGATAGGTATATCTCCATATATTTCATATTTTAAAAGAATGGGCACATTCCTGTCCCCAAACCAGGCTTAAGTTGGAGATGCTCCAGAATCGCATGTGCTTAGCACTGCCTTCTTCAGTATGCCCCCAGTTCTTGATTTGGGTTTGTATAACCTGTACGGTGCACTATATGATGTGGCTTTTATAGTAGCTTGTATCGGGTTCAGTCATTCTGGGAGCGTTTCAAACTGTTGCTCTCATTTCTGACTACTTATGGTTAGATAGGGCCCCTCTATGTTAAATCTCCTCCTACAGCTTTTGAAGGCGGATACTACATAAGGGAAAAGAGGCATTTTGTTTCCACCAGTGTGCTTTGTTTGGGAACTGATCCCTCTAGTTACCTTAAATAGCAATTCTCTGCCTTAGTGTAGTAGGTTCTGCAGCTAAACCAAACTGTGGCAGCCGCAGCGGGAAAGGGAGCATGGGAGAGGCGTGAAATCCCTGTATGTGTACACTTTTTTCTGGAGATTCTGGTATTATATAATCTTCAAACCTATTTTCTTCTTGGTAGCAATGTTCAGCTGAGAGCCTTCAATGTTATGCTGCATTCCTAATGTGTGCACACATGCTCAGTGCTTTTCAGTGACAAACCAGGTTTGTGATAGCAGCTTCAAATCAAGAAACTGAAAGCTCAGGCAGATGAACTAGTCTTGCCTGACCTAGGCAGCACACAGGATGCCTAGCGCTGCATGCTAACCTGATGGCTGTGTGGTACAGTGAGGAACCAGGAGAAAGTTAGCTGTAACTTCAAATCTCCTCACTCTCTGTAGTTTGTCACAGCTTTAACTTGATTCCAGTATATGACTCTGCATAAATCTCTACTAATTGTAGTCAGTATAGCAACCCAGAACGCTCAGATAACTGTCCAAATGGAACTGTTGCTCTAAATGTATATTTGCAACTGGGGTTTGGTGTATGGGGTCTTGTCCCCAGGATACCATGTAATATTTTTGGGGGTGGGATAGCAGTCTGCTATGCCAAAGGTTCCCGTCTGTTTTGGTCTCACTTCTGGGAAGGGCAGGATGCATTCCACCAAGGGAACTAACACTGTTCTCCAGGTTGGCTTTAAGGGATTGCTGAGAAGCGATGAGGCTTCTCCACAAAGGTACTGAGCATGCTGTCTGCAGCACTCTCGCCTTGATAGTCGGAGGAGCACAGGGCTGAATTTGGGATCCTTTTCCAGCCCTGACTGCTGGGAAGCCTCCCCTCCCTGCCCTTAGTGCTGCCAAGGGTGTGTTTGTTAAATGCACATGTACATACAAAAAACTTATTGCAGCTGTTGTATGTGCGATTTTCTAGAACTTATAAAAGGAAGAAAGGAAAAGTCCAGGGCTATGTGGCATGTGGAATTTGCTATCTTGTATGAGCCTTAGCTAACAAGCTTATAAGTTCCTTGAACATGCATATGCTTTCCCTGCACGTCATCTCTCTCCTGAAGTTGCAAGCCTGTTTTTTTACTGGGCGTTCTGAGTGTATAATTTTTCAGTTATCTTCGTTAAAATATTTTATTTTCTATACCAAGTGAAGGAATTAAAGAAACGGGCTGTGTCCATGTTTCTGCTGAGTTTCTCACTTCAGCTATTTGAGCTTTAGGCCTAAGTGCCACTAGATACTTTGGAAATGGGGAAGTTTTTTTTAATCTTGCGTAACACAAATGAGTGAAGGGATTTTGCTTAGTTTAACCCTTCAAAGCCTGTCCCCCAGTTACCTCCTGTAGAAACTGAGCATGGATAATCTCAGCCTGCATTGTGAATTTTGCAGAAAGTTGTGTGTGTAAGGTTTGAGTCTTTTAATATAGCATTTAATGTACTGAGAATTTTTTAAAGGTGTTAAAAATTGAATTGAGGGTGTAATGGCACCTTGCAGCTTCCTCTGTGTTGATGCTTATTCCCAACCAGTCACTGGGTACCAAATTTCAGTACAGAGTTTCAACTGCTAAGGCTTAAACTCCTAATAACACAGTTGTGCTTGGAGATGGAAATGCTGATCCTGACCTTCACTAACATGGCACAAGCTACACCTGTAACTAGTGCCACGTTCGAGTGAGTGATAGGTTGAGTCATACAGAAGATACCCGTGGCACGTTAGCAGGCTGCCCTTTGTTTAATGATACAGCTGGTAGTTCTTACTCAAACTGCCGTGTGGAACAGAGTGGCTCGTACAATATGTTTTACATACGTGGTTATTCAATGAGTTTTTGATGCAACTGTGCACGTAGCATTGGTCTTGGTCTTTGTAAATGTGATCTCAAATTTCATGATCTCGATATCTCAAGTCTTGTCTCCATCTGAACTTGCTGCTTCTTTGGTCTTTTCCTTTAAAAAAGGAAGGGGTGGTTGTCATGGTGAAATGTGCAGAACTCTCAGCCTTGTAATCAAATCTTCTCCGTCCACAGAGCAGATATAGTGCAGACAGCAGTGGAATAAGATTCAGTCCATTATGCATTTCACCCCTGACCTGGAGGGGACCAGCTCTGTGTGTCAGAAGGAAGCTTGACAGCAAGGCATCTCTGGAGGGACTTGCTGAGCAGAGTCCCAAAGCAGAGCCGGATCTATTTCAGAGGAAAGTATCAGTTCCTATTGTTGAGGCTTTCCTAGCAGAAATTTGGAGTGGGTCATATCCTTAGCTATGGATCAGGATTAGAATGCTGGCCATCAACATGTTTGAAAAAAGCTCATTTAACCCCACGCTACCACCTAAACCCAACAGCTCAAACAATGTCTCCCTAATGTTTCCTCTTCAGCATCAAGTATTTTTTAGATCGAGTTCACTGCACAGAAATCCACACGTTACCCAGAGCTGACTTTTGCTTCATGAAATATGTGGAGGGCAACTTCCCTGGGGGAGAACCTGAATAGCCATATGGCAGACTAATTAGAATTTCTCTGCCATCCATCTGGAGCGCAAGGGTTCACTTTTTGCTAATAGTTTGTACCTCCTAATCACTGCTTGTTGTGAAATGAAATCCTGTGGGAGAAACATCCATCCCCAATCATACTAATGAAGGGATCAGCCCAATTAGAATTTTGTAGTACCATGCAGCTTGTCCAGACTGCAATCTTAAAACATGGGCCATTAATAAGCCCATCGCTCTTATCTGCAGGCAGAGTAGTGTAAGCAAACCTACTATCTGTATTATTTTCCATCCAAGTTATTACATTGTCCAGTTCTGCTTACTTTACACTTCAGTGTCCTCTATTGTTCTTGTCTCTGCCCTGAGCTGTCTCTGCAGCTTACTAAAGGGCATTTCCTAGTGCCTCAGTCAGTGTAAATGTAGTTACACAGCGATAGTGCCATCAGTTTATAGTTGAAGCTGATATTAATCTTGCAGCACAAGAGGAAAGTGGAACAAGTAAACTAGCTGGAAAACATTAAAATTAAACTGGCTGCAAACTAATCTTGTTGAAAGAGAGAGCATGGGAGCAATATTATATAGGTTGTGATCTCTGAAGACCATGGGAAGGTGTACTGTGGTACTGTAAGACACTAACTCAGGATGCTATTAAGATGATACGTTTTATTTAAAACAATGTTCTTGATATATTGCATGCTGTGCATACGTTAATATCAGAGGATTCTTAGGCTTGGTCTACACTACGAGGTTAGGTCGAATTTAGC
Organism: Platysternon megacephalum; assembly: GCA_003942145.1. Lineage (NCBI taxonomy): Eukaryota > Metazoa > Chordata > Testudines > Platysternidae > Platysternon > Platysternon megacephalum. Next base: position 73,936 of record QXTE01000435.1, read on the forward strand.
CGCGATAGGTCGATTTTATAAGGAATGCATCTACACAACCAACCCCGTTCCGCTGACCTAAAGGGCTCTTAAAATCGACTGCTGTACTCCTCCCTGACGAATTTGGGGTACTGTAGACGCAGCGCTGTGCAATTAGATGGTATTGGCCTCCGGGAGCTATCCCAGAGTGCTCCAATGTGACCGCTCTGGACAGCACTTTGAACTCTGATGCACTAGCCAGGTACACAGGAAAAGCACTGGGAACTTTTGAATTTCATTTCCTGTTTGGTCAGCGTGGTGAGCTCAGCAGCACAGGTGACCATGCAGTCCCAGAATCGCAAACGCATGGAGCGAACGGGAGACACTGGATCTGATTGCTGTATGGGGAGAAGAATCTGTGCAGGCAGAACTCCGATACAGCAGAAGAAGTGCTGATATATATATGCCAAAATCGCACAGGACATGGTGGACAGAGGCTACACCAGGGACACACAGCAGTGCCGCGTGAAAATTAATTTGCTCAAGCAAGCCTACCAAAAGACAAAGGAGGCAAATGGTCACTCTGGGTCAGATCCCCAGACATGCTGCTTCTGTGATCAGCGGCATGCCATTCTAGGGGGGACCCTACCAGTACCCAACACTGTCCATGGACACCTGCAAGGTGGCAGCCTCACGCAACACGGAGGAGGATTTTGTGAATGAGGAGGAGGAGAATGCGCAGCAGGCAAGTGGAGAATCAGTTCTTCCTGGCAGCCAGGACCTTTTCCTCACCCTGGAGCCAATACCCTCCCAGGGCGAATTGTTCCCGGACCCTGAAGGCGGAAAAGACACCTCTGGTGAGTGCACATTTGTAACTACACTACAGTGGTTAAAAGCAATTGTGTTTAATGTTTGATTTGCTCTGAACAATTGTGATGCATTCGTGGCCAGTATAGCTAATGGAAAAGTCTGTTAACGTGTCAGGGACAGCTCCATGAAGCTCTCCTGGAGGTACTCTAAAAGCCTTTGCAGAAGGTTTCTGGGTAGGGCTGCCTTATTTTGTCCTCCAGCTTAGGACACTTTACCATGCCAAGCCAGTAGCAAGTAGTCTGGAATGATTGCAGCACAAAGCATGGCGGCAAATGGTCCTGGGTTTTGGTCACATTCATGCAATATGCTGTCTTTATCTTTCTGTGTCAGTGTCGGAAGAGTGATATCTGTGACAGCGTACCCCATAAAGGTTTAGGGGGGGAGGCTCATAAATGTATGTATAATATAACTGGAATAGGGTTTTGCTACATAGGCCATGTAACATATCTATGTAAAGGTTATGATCTACTGGTTTTGTTCACCCTAGTTGTATGCAGGCACCATTTGTGTGTTCAAAGTTATGAACATTGGTTATATAATTGCTTGATTTCTAAGTGGCCTCAGTTAGAACATTTGATCACTTCTTGGGAAAGGAATGTGCAAATTAGGTGTTCAGTCAGGGGGCACTTAACAGACAAAAGAGCTTGGAAGACTCCAATCCACATAAGAAGTCTACCTGAGGACGTTCAAGGTAGCATGTGGGTAATGGCTGCTACCTGCAGTCCTGAGTCATGCATGGGCATGTGACCAGCCCATGTGATCCCGAATCTCCATTTTGTGACTGGATTCTACAGAGGGTGAGGAGGGGGTCTCCACCCACAAGAGACAGTCTATTTAAACCCGTGGGAGACCCCTCCATTTTGTCTTCAGCTGGCTAAAGAAGAAGCCTCTCCCCCCCCCCAGGATACTCAAGGGAAACTGGAACAAAGGACAGTAACTACAGGGGGTGTGAGTGATTGCTGGACCCAGGCTAAAAGAAGATTAGCCTGTAAAAGGGAACATTTTGGAACTGGTGAGCATCTCATCTGTATTTAGTGCAATTAGACATAGATTTGCGCATTTTATTTTATTTTGCTGGGTAACTTACTTTGTTCTGTCTGTTACTACTTGGAATCACTTAAATCCTACTTTCTGTATTTAATAAAATCACTTTCTACTTATTAATTAACTCAGAGTATGTATTAATACCTGGGGGAGCAAACAGCTGTGCATATCTCTCTATCAGTGTTATAGAGGGCGAACAATTTATGAGTTTACCCTGTATAAGCTTTATACAGGGTAAAACGGATTTATTTGGGTTTAGACCCCATTGGGAATTGGGCATCTGAGTGCTAAAGGCAAGCACACTTCTGTGAGCTGTTTTCAGGTAAACCTGCAGCTTTGGGACAGGTGATTCAGACCCTGAGTCTGTGCTGGAGCAGACGGGTGTGTCTGGCTTCACCAAGACAGGGAGCTGAAGCCACCGAGCTGGCAGGGAGAACAGGAACAGAGGTAGCCTTTGCACATCGGGTGACAGCTCCCAAGGGGGTTTCTGTGATCCAACCCGTCACAATATCATTCATGGTCACCTGGTTGAAATAGGGGAATTTTTGTAAGGGAACAGTAATCCCCTCTGTTTGCTGATCCCTGACACATTAGACCCTGGTCATGCTGGGCTGTTTGTGCTTGGCTAAAAGGGATCATCCCGGAGAATAGCCACGCAGTGTGTGTGTGCGCGCTGCACATCCACCCCAAAACCGCAGCCCCTCCCTTTTAAATGGCAAACCCAACCGGCATTGGTTGCTATGGGAAAGGAGGGTGCTGCAGTTTGAAACCATTCCCATATGTTATGAATGCGGAAAAAGCCAACCCCACGTACCCTTTGGCTTACCATGGCTGCCTGGAAACCGAATTCTGTTGCCGAGCCATGTGTGATGTGTGTCCATACCGGCAGGTGCTCAATATAAAAGGCAAAATGCGACCTTGTACCTAAAACACATGTGCTGTCTGCTGTGAATTGCTTGATTCACTGTGAAAGAGTCTCCCTTCTGTTCTCAGAAATGTATCTTCTTAAATTCTACTCTCCCTTTTCCCCCCCCACTGCAGCTGCAAATGTTTCTATGCTCCCTGTATCAACTCCGTTCCTGAGGTTATCGCAGATTAGAAGGCGAAAAAAAATGCACTCACGATGACCTGTTTTCAGAGCTCATGCAGTCCTCCTGCACTGATAGGGCACAGCTGAATGCTTGGAGGCATTCAGTGGCAGAGGCCAGGAAAGCATACAGTGAGCGTGATCGGAACACGCAGGAGGAGATGCTGAGGCTAATGGGGGAGCAAATGGACATGATGAGGCTAATGGGGGAGCTGCAGGAATGGCAACTAGAGTACAGAACCCCGCTGCATCCATTGTGTAAGCGCCTGCCCTCCTTGCCAAGTTCCATCTCCTCCTCCTCCAGGTGCCCAAGTACGTGGGTTGGGGGGAAGGCTCTGGGCACCCAGCCACTCAACTCCAGGGGCTGGCCCAAACAACAGAAGGCTGTCATTCAAACAGTTTTGATTTGTAGTGTGGCTCAATAAGCAATGTGGCCTTGTCCTTCCCTCCTCCCCCACCCCACCTGGGCTACCTTTTACTAGTCAGCGTTGTCAGTGGTCTCAAGTTTTTTTTAATAAATAAAGAATGAATGGATTCAGAACAATAGGGACTTTATTTCCTGTGCCAGCTGTGGTCAAAGAGCGGGAGGGGGATTGGCTTACAGGGAAGTACATTCACCAAAGGGAGCGGCTTTGCATCAAGGACAAATGCACACAACTGTCACGCCATAGCCTAGTCAGTCATGAAACTGTTTCTCAAAGCCTCTCTAATGCGCAGGGAGCCTCGGTGTGCTCTTCTAATTGCCCTGGTGTCTGGCTGTTCAAAATTGGCTGCCAGGCGATTTGCCTCAACCTCCCACCCCACCATAAATGTATTCCCCTTACTCTCACAGATATTATGGAGCACACAGCAAGCAGCAATAACAACGGGAATATTGCTTTCGCTGAGGTCTGACCTACTCAGCAAACAGCACCAGCGCCCCTTTAAACATCCAAAGGCGCATTCTACCACCATTCTGCACTTGCTCAGCCTGTAGTTGAACTGCTCCTTACTGCTGTCCAGGCTGCCTGTGTATGGCTTCATGAGCCATGGGAGCAAGGGGTAGGCTGGGTCCCCAAGGATAACTATTGGCATTTCAACATCCCCAACGGTAACTTTCTGGTCTGAGAAGAAAGTCCCTTCTTGCAGCTTTTTGACCAGCCCGGAGTTCTGAAAGATGCGCACATCATGCACCTTTCTTCTTGGAGTGATTGCTCATGTGCATTCCACAATAGGTGTGCGTGCTCGCCACGTGCACTGGTGCCAGAAGTTTTTCCCCTAGCAGTACCCGTAGGGGAGCTCCCTTAGCGACCCCTGGAGTGGCGCCTCTATGGCACAGTATAAGGGGCGCTGTGCGCTCCCCCCACCCTCAGTTCCTTCTTGCTGCCGGTGAAGGTGCATTGGAACTGATCTGCTCCAGCTTGGCTGCAGCTTCCCTCTTGGACTCTGTTAGTTCATAGTTAGTAGTACCTGTAGTTAAAGTAGTTTAGTTTAGAGTTCGTTTAGTGCGCCCGGGTTGGGGCATGCCCCGTGTCCCGGGCTTTAAGTCGTGCGACACTTGCAAACGGCTGATGCCCGTGAGTGATCCGCACGCGGACTGTTTACGCTGTCTGGGGGAAACCCCTCTCAGCGATCGCTGCAAGATTTGCAGATCCTTCAAGCCTTGGACCAAGAAGGAGTGGGACATTCAGCTCGGAGCCATTTTGATGGAGTTGGCCTTGACCCCGACACCGTTGCGCCACTCCAAGTCAGCACTGAGCACCGCGGCATCAGTGCGCGGCGACCCTTCGGTGCCTTCCACCAGCCAGCACCGTTCCCCGTCCGCGGGGCACTCCAAAAAGGTTAAGAGAAGGTCTTCTCTGCCGAGACACCAGAGCAAGACCGTGGGAGAGACTAGACCTGCGTTGGGTAGTTCTCGGTCCCCATCGGCCTCCCGGCCTCTGACTCAGGTTGAGCGGAGTAGCCTGGCCCACTCTGCGCTGACCTCCCCGGACGTCCGGGTGCCCTCCACGCCGGAGGCCCTGCAAGCGGCCCGGGACGTTATTTCTCTGCCGGTGTCAGGGGTACTGCCACCATTGGCTTCCCGGTCCAGAGGCAAACCGCCACTGGGATCCCCGCAGTTGCTGCCTGGTCGGTACCGCTTACGGTCTAGGGAATATTCCTGATGCTGTTCTCCGCTCAGCGACTGCCCCGTGCGCAGTCCACGCAGGTCCCCATCGACCTGCACCAGATTGTTTGGCTAGGTACCGACTGGCCGGGGTTCCAGGCACCGCTCCACCTCGAGGGACAGATGGCATCGAAGGTCCTTCACGGTACAGGCATCGACGCCTCAACCTTCAAGCTGAGGAGGTAGAGGAACGTCCTCTCAGCTTCGGCACCGGGCAGGGTGGCTCTCCCACTCCATGAAGGGGTGGCAAAGATTTTGAATACCTTGTGGCAAACTCCGGCTTCCTTGCCCCCCCATCTCTAAGAGGGCAGGATGGAAGTACTTTGTGCCCACCAAGCGGCATGAATACCTGTACACCCACCCTGCCCCCAACTCCCCGGTGGTTGAATCGGTATTCGTCGAGTTTCCAACTGAGGGTGGCGAACCACCAAGCCCTTCTGGGGAGATATGAGTTCAATTTGTGGGGCTCTCTGCCCAAATTCAAGGACTCCCTCCAAGAGCGTGACAAAAAAAGAGTTCAAGGCTCTGGTGGAGGAGGGTATGGCTGCTGCCAGGGCAGCCTTTCAGGCAGCTTTGGATTTCGCAGATACGGCTGCAAGGTCTATGGTAGTGGTCGGCAACCTATGGCACGCATGCCAATTTTTAATGGCACGTTGCTGCCTGCCGGACCAGCGTGCCATTAAAAATCCTGCCCAGCCGGCCCGCTCTTCTCCACCCCCCTCCCCCGCGGGGGCAGGGGGCCAATGGCCCAACTCTCCCAGCGCGGCAAGCCGCAGGGTCCGCACTCCTGGGCCAGAGCGCCGGGCCCAGCGCAGCAAGCCGCCGGCCCCTCCCCTGGAGTCATGCTGCCGCGCGTGGAGCGCTCTCAGGGGCGGGGCTGCCCGCTCCCGCGGGGCAGCGCTAGGAGTCTCATGGTAAGGGGGCCGGGGCCGGGGCAGTCAGGGGATAGGGAGCAGGGTGGGTTGGATAGGGGGTGGGATCCCGGGGGTGGTTAGGGGCGGGGGGGGGGTCTCTGGAGGGGGCAGTCGGAGCAGGGGGGGTTGGATGGGGCATGGGAGAAGAAGCCGGGGCAGGGCCTTGGGGAAGGGGTGGGTGGGTGGAATAGGGGCACACACTCCCTAGTCCCCTGCCCTGACCCCACCACCACACTCCCAGCCCTGAGCCCCGCACCCCCCCCAGGCCCCTGCCCTGAGCTCTGTACCCCCCTCATACACACCCAGCCCTCTGCTTGACTCCTTCACCACCACCCCACGACCCCAGCCCTGACTCTGGCACCCCCACCCATACCCACCCCCTGCCCTGGCTCTTGCATCCCCCCACACTCCATGCACCCCCCCCCCACATCCTGACTCTTGCACCCCCCCACATCCCCACCCCCACCCTCAGCACGAAATGGGAGCTCCTGCACACCCCTTCACACACACACATTCCCACCTGCACCCCTCGCACCAAATGGGAGCTGCCCAGGTAAGTGCCCCACACCTAAACCCCCTGCCCCAGCCCTGAGCCCCCTCCCTTATTCTAGCTCGTGGCCAGACCCTTCACCCCCAGCCCTGTGCTCAGTGCACTCCCACCCTCAGATCAGTGCAGAGAGAGGAAGAGAATTGGCCAGAACCAGGGAGAAGGTAGGTACCCACTGTATGTGGGCAGGGCCGGGACCCCAGACCGGCAGCAGGCTGAGCGGGTCCGGCAGCCGGGATCCCGGCTGGCAGGAGCCGGCGGATGGAACTCCTGAGTGGCAGTGGGCTGAGCCGCTCAGCCCACTGCCGGTCTGGGGTCCCAGCCGCCGGCCCCGCTCAGCCCGCTGCCGGTCTGGGGTCCCAGCCGCCGGCCCCGCTCAGCCCGCTGCCGGTCTGGGGTTCTGGCTGCCGTACCCTTGCCAGCCGGGGTCCCGGCCGCAGGCCCCACTCAGCCCGCTGCCGGCCTAGGTGAACAGAACCCCAGACCAGCAGCGGGCTGAGCGGGCCGGCGGCGTAAGATCAACATTTTAATTTAATTTTAAATGAAGCTTCTTAAACATTTTGAAAACCTTGTTTATTTTACATACAACACTAGTTTAGTTATATAATATATAGACTTATAGAGAGAGACCTTCTAAAAAACATTAAAATGTATTACCGTCACGCGAAACCGTCAATTAAAGTGAATAAATGAAGACTCGGCACAGCACTTCTGAAAGGTTGCCGACCCCTGGTCTATGGCCTCCGCGGTGTCCATGAGGAGGGCATCGTGGCTCCTACCGTCTGCACTGTCCAGCACTGTCTGTTCGATGGCAAGGCCCTGTTTGCGGAACAGATGGATGTGAAATTGCACGGCCTGAAAGATTCCCGCACAAAGCTTAAGACCCTTGGCCTCTGTCCCAGCCCCGGCCAGGACCAAGTTTAAGTCGCAGCAGGCTCCCACCCAGGCCACCCACTCTAAATATGAGCCCCCTTATAAAAAGTCAAGGGACTATAAGAAACGCCCTCAGAGGCAGATCCACCTGCAATAAAGCTTCCCTTCTCCAATTGGTTATGTGCTTTTCTCCCGGAGTGGTTGCAGTTGACCTTGGACCGATGGGTTCTCAACACCATCTCCCAGGGCTACACCCTCCAGTTTACCTCTACCCCACCCACCCACCCTCCATCCCCGTCCCCCAGCAAATTTCAGTGGGGTTGATTTAGGTTGGATATTAGGAAAATCTTTTTCACTAAGAGGGTGGTGAAGCACTGGAATGGGTTACCTAGGGAGGCGGTGGAATCTCCTTCCTTAGCGGTTTTTAAGGTCAGGCTTGACAAAGCCCTGGCTGGGATGATTTAGTTGGGGATTGGTCCTGCTTTGAGCAGTGGGTTGGACTAGATGACCCCCCTGAAGTCCCTTCCATCCCTGAGATTCTATGATTCTATTATTCTAATTGCCACATCCCGTGCTTTCAGGAACATCTGTGTCCATGTCCTCCTCACAATCTTCCTTATGCTGGCGGCTCCTAGCTAGGCTCTGCACATATTGCAGGATAATGCGTGAGGTGTTTACAATGCTCACAAAAGCAGTGTGCAGCTAAGGGGCTCCATGCTTGCCATGCTATGGCGTCTGCATGGATAACCCAGGAAAAAAGGCGTGAAACGATTGTTTGCTGTTGCTTTCAAAGAGGGAGGGAGGGGAAACTGATGACATGTACCCAAAACCACCCATGACAATGTTTTTGCCCCATCAGGCATTGGGAGCTTAACCCAGAATTCCAATGGGCAGCGGGGACTGTTGGATAGCTACCCACAGTGCACCACTTTGTGAGTCGATGCTAGCCACAGTAATGAGGACACACTCCGCCGACCTATTGCACGTAGTTGGGACACGCACGATCGACTGTATAAAATCAGTTGCTAAAGATCGACTTCTATAAAATCAACCTAATTTCGTAGTGTAGACGTGCTCTTAGTGTCACTGTAGGAGAGGGGGTAGCTAGCAGGACACTTTCAGAGTTATACTATCAAGTTACATTTAACGTGTGGAAAATTGGGGAAGAAGTCAAAGAAAAGTCAGCTGAACTGGATCAGCTAAAGCCTTCCATAGACAGATGCTCCTGCATACTGAAGCACACACCTAAAGTTGCCCCAAGCCAAACCAGTTCAGCTGACTTTTCTTTGACTCCTCTCACATTGCGAATTATTACTCTCTGCCCAAGGAAGAGTGATGTGAGAGTTATACTTAGCTTCCCCTGGCCTCCTAATAGGTGTCAGTAATTCTGAATGACATCTTGGGAAAGGTCACTTCTCCAATAGGCCATAATTTTAGCTGTTTTAAAGGTATAGTTCGTACTTGTTTTTCTTATAGTCTGTGATGTTGCACCCCATAATACTTTATGGAAATATGCTTATGAATGTAAATGACATGACTGGAATATATTTTATGCTATATATGCCATGTAACATATCTCTGCAAAGGTTATGATCAACTGAATATAGTCATCCTATTTGTATGCATGTATCATTTTTATATTCGAAGTTATGAATATTGGCTGTGTACTTGTTTGATTTTAAGTAGCCTTAGTAAGGCATTTGGGCAGCTTCTTTAGAAAGGAATTTGCAAGTTAAGCTGGGATTCTACACAGGGGGAAGGAGGGATGTCCACCCACAAGAGAGAGTCTATTTAAACCCCTGGGAGACCCCTCCATTTTGTCCTCATCTGGCTCAAGAGGTAGCCTCTCCACCCCCAAAGGATACCTAAAAGAAATTGGAACAAAGGACAGTAACCACGGGGGTGTGAGTGATTGCTGGACCCAGACTAGAAGGAGGTTAGTCTGTAAAAGAGGCTTATTAGAATATCTCTGAGGATGAGATTTTATCTGTATTCAGCTACTTATTGTATTCGGCATAGACTTGCGGGTTTTATTTTATTTTGCTTGGTAATTCACTTTGTTCTGTCTGTTACCACCTAGAACCACTTAAATCCTACTTTTTGTATTTAATAAAATCACTTTTTACTTATTAATTAACCCAGAGTATGTATTGCTCTGGGGGGAGGGATAGCTCAGTGGTTTGAGCCTTGGCCTGCTAAGCCCAGGGTTGTGAGTTCAATCCTTGAGGGGGCCATTTAGGGATCTGGGGCAAAAATCTGTCTGGGGATTGGTCCTGCTTTGAGCAGGGGGTTGGACTAGATGACCTCCTGAGGTCCCTTCCAACCCTGATATTCTATGATTCACTTCTATGAATGATGCCACCAAGTCCATAGTAATACCGGGGGGCAAACAGCTGTGCATATCTCTGTGTTATAGAGGGCCAACAATTTGAGTTTATCCTGGATAAGCTTTATACAGGGTAAAACCGATTTCTTTGGGGTTTGGACTCCATTGGGAACTGGGCATCTGGGTGTTGGAGACAGGAACACTTCTTAAGCTGCTTTCAGTTAAGCCTGCAGCTTTTGGGGGATGTGGTTCAGACCTGGGTCTGGGTTTGTAGCAGGCTAGCGGGTCTGGCTCACACCAGGCAGGGCACTGGAGCCCCAAGCTGGCAGGGAAAACGGGCTCAGGGGTAGTCTCGGCACATCGTTTGGCAGTTCCTAATGGGTTTTCTGTCATCCAACCTGTCACATACTCCCTTTGTGATAGCTGATGTTGGGCCTGTTTTGGACACGCTTTATATGTAAAGATGGTTTTTATGATTCATGATTAAAACTTTCAAAATTGGCTAGTGATTTTAGATACATAAAGTCTTGGGCGGGCAGCCAACTTGACACCTTGAAGGAACCAAAAGTGCTGGTCTAGCTACCCTGTGAAAATCACCTGTCAGTTGGGCATTGCTAGTCACTATTCTGTTCTAGTCCCTGTTCTACCTACGCTCATCACCGTCGTGTCTGAGCACCTTTCAGTAATGCATTAAGCTCAGTGACTAACAGCCGTTGTGTGTGTTCTCTCATCCTCTGCCAAGGGCGGAACTGTATGCAGGGTAGTGCCTTGTTTGGAAATTTAATATACACACACGTTGCTATATGTCAGAGAAGGGAAGTCAAAGAAATGCACCTTGCACTCCGAGTGGAATTCGGTGCAGTTTGAGGTGGTCCTTAGTTCCTGGGGGAGTTGATTCCACAGTCTCTGACCAGCCCCCAAGAAAGTTGTCTCCTGCACAGACCAATTTTACCCTTACTGTAGAGACTTCCATTGTGCAGAGGAGTAGAGTTGTTGACCATGGTCTTCATCCTGGAGCTGTAGATGGTTTTCTAGGTATCTTGGGCCCAGGCCATAGAGCACTTGGTAGTTAAGGACTGAGACCTTCAACTTGCTCTGACACGCTGTGGGAAGCCAGTGGAGGGATGGAGGGCCAGTTGTGCTGGTGGTCACTCTTGCTGACGAGATTTGTCACAGTGTTCTGAACTAGCTGTAATTTTTTAAGCACCTAAGGCGTCATGTCCAGGTATATCGCATTGCTGTAGTGCAGCTGAGAGTTGACAAAGGCATGAATAACTCATGCCAGGTCATCATCCGCCAAGATGGGACGGAGTCCCCTAGTCAAGCGGAAATGGTAGAAAGTGTTACTCTCAGAAGAGCTATGTGAGAGCTTAGCGTCAATGAGGAATCCAAGAGCACTCCGAAACGACAGGCTGAATTGACCAATTGTGGTTGTGTACCGCCAACCGAAAGAGACCGTGCTGAAAACTGCCCACTTGTATCACCTCTGTCTTTTGGAAATAATGGACTTGATTTTTAACATTAGCAAAAGAAAAGAGAGTTTAAGAAAACTGAGAAAACATGTTCAAAACCTCTTAATAGCTCGAAACTATTTCTTCTTCCTCCTCTAGGTTTTTAATTCTAGAAATTAAAATAAGTTGCTTTTCCCAGAGTATGAGTTAGTAATTTTGGGTGCAGTGTTAATGTCGAGTACAAAGAGTCCTTTGTGCCAGTAACAATCAGATAATTCATGTGTGATGTAAAGCCAACAGTGTTTTTATGAAATCATTGTAAACTAATGCAAATATTTTTCTTAACCATGTGGCTGAAGGAACTGTAAAAAGGGTGTCTGGTGCAGAGATTGGGGGATTGTTAAAGCTGTTCTTGTGGCCCTGTCGGTACCCTCCAACAGCCCATTATGTGAGTCTGTCTTTGGCAATTCAGATGCATAACGACAGAGGAAGGTTCAGACAGATGTCTACTTTTTTGGCCGCTAGAGAATAATCTTTGCATTGTTTGCAAGGTTAACTGAAATGAAACAAACTTTTTGTTATGCAAACGCTAGTATGAGGGAGCAATTTCTGCATTACAGAAATAATACAATTTCTGCATTAAAATGACTCCACTGTTCTGAAACACCTCATTGGAGATAGCAAGCCTAGCTAACCAACACAGCTTTAGAAGCTTTATAGTGTCAGGGGGGTGGGTGGATGGGGGGAATGAGTTGCAGAAGTTTTGTGCTTGGATTTTACATTGATTTTTCCAGGACATTATAAGAGACCGAGTGGTGAGGTAATATCTTTTATTGGACTAACACCTGTTGGTGAGAGAGAAGCTTTTGAAAACTTGTGTCTGTTACCAGCAGAAGCTGGTCCAATAAATGAGATTCTCACCCACCTTGTGTCTCTCCTATCCTGGGACCAGCGTGGCTACAACACTGCAAACAGGACATGATAGACAGGAAAGCAATTTTCTTTCCTTTTCCAATAGGAAAGCATCCATTTTTAAATGAGGTCCCTCTTAAGTGTATTTTAGTTTGCCTGGTACCTGTTACAATACCATACGGTTACACCTACTTCCGAGGTTACATGTTACGTTGTAAAGGTCTCAATGGTCAGAGTGAGCTGGGTGAATTTGTGCCTCCTGTGAGTAGTAAGCATAGAAGGATGATTGAGTCCATCACTGCCAGGTTCCCATCACAGGGAAATGTCATCCCCTGCCTTACTCTTTGGAGTGTTTTCACTCCCACAGAGTAAAGTGCTGGGCAGTTAGTTCAGTAGGTCTGCTAAGTACTAAGGCCCCAACATCCTTTTCCAAAGACACACTAAACTAGCATGCCATCCAAATGGATGGCTGAATCGTTACCCGTAATCACTAATATTATGGTGTCTTAATTTGACTGCCCTACAAAAGTGAGCAGGAAGCAACATAGACAGGAACAGCTAGAGAAACAGGGCTCAGTGTAGCCACTTGGGGACTAGATGTGAATGGGTGTGAATACTGCAGCCCTTTGCTCCAACATAAACCTCATGCCAATTCAGCCTCTCCTGGAGAGGCCGGCAATGGAAATTGTTCTCTAGGACAGAGAAGAGAAGGCAAAGAGGAGGGGAATATGGTGAACCTATTATGTGACTTTACCCACTCAGCATTATTCAGTGACTGAGCTGACAGCTTACTGCAAGGCATCTAGCTGAACTGTTTAAAGTTGGAAGCATGACCTAGCCAGTTAAGGTGCCAGGTCACTCTAGAATGGGTCTAACGCTCTAGCAATGCAGTAGTGTTCACATTGCAGCATCCTTGAACTCTTAGGGTATGTCTGTACTGTGGTGATAAACCTGTGGCACCGAATCTCAGAGCCTGGCTCACCTGACTCAGGCTTGCAGGGCTCGAGCTGTGGGGCTAAAAGTTGTAATGCAGGCATTTGGGCTAAGGGTAGAGCCTGGGTTCTGAGACTCTTCCCCATAGAATCATAGAAGATTAGGGTTGGAAGAGACCTCAGGAGGTCATCTAGTCCAACCCCCTGCTCAAAGCAGGACCAATTCCCAACTAAATCATCCCAGCCAGGGCTTCGTCAAGCCGTGCCTTAAACCTCTAAGGATGGAGATTCCACCACCTGCCTAGGTAACCCATTCCAGTGCTTCACCACCCTCCTAGTGAAATAGTGTTTCTAATATCCAACCTAGACCTCCCCCACTGCAACTTGAGACCATTGCTCCTTGTTCTGTCATCTGCCACCACTGAGAACAGCCGAGCTCCATCCTCTTTGGTAGTTGAAGGCTGCTATCAAATCCCCCCTCACTCTTCTCTTCTGCAGACTAAACAAGCCCAGTTCCCTCAGCCTCTCCTCGTAAGTCATGTGCCCCAGCCCCCTGATAATTTTTGTGGCCCTCCGCTGGACTCTTTCCAATTTGTCCATCCTTTTTGTAGTGGGGGGCCCAAAACTGGATGCAATACTCCAGATGTGCCTCACCAGTTCCGAATAGAGGGGAATAATCGCTTCCCTCGATCTGCTGGCAATGCTCCTACTAATGCAGCCCAATATGCAGTTAGCCTTCTTGGCAAGAAGGGCACGCTGTTGACTCATATCCAGCTTCTTGTCCACCGTAATCCCCAGGTCCTTTTCTGCAGAACTGCTGCTTAGCCAGTCTGTCCCCAGCCTGTAGGAGGACATGGGATTCTTCCATCCTAAGTGCAGGACTCTGCACTTGTCCTTGTTGAACCTCATCACATTTCTTTTGGCCCAATCCTCTAATTTGTCTAGGTCACTTTGGACCCTATCCCTACCCTTCAGTGTATCTACCTCTACCCCCAGTGTCATCTGCGAACTTGCTGAGGGTGCAATCCATCCCATCATCCAGACCATTAATACAGGTCTGTCGCATCTTAGGCGCATTTAACATGTGCAATTTCAGCTTTACGCGGTCGGCAAAAAACAAAAAACAAAAAGAAAAAAAAAAAAGAGAGAAAAATAATTTAAATACTGTTTCTGTAGTGTGGGCGATTCCGCCCGCCATTACACTCAATGTAATTTTGACTATACGCGATTTTCGCTTTAGGCGCTGACTGTGGAACGTAACCCCAGCATAAGATGAAACAGACCTGTAAAGTTGTTGAACAAAACTGGCCCCAGGACCAACCCCTGGGGCACTCTGCTTGATACCAGCTGCCAGCTAGACATTAAGCCATTGATCGCCACTACCCATTGAGCCCGACAATCTAGCCAGCTTTCTATCCACTTTATAGTCCATTCATCCAATCCATACTTTTTAACTTGCTGGCAAGAATACTGTGGGAGACCGTATTAAAAGCTTTGCTAAAGTCAAGGTATATCACATCCACTGGTTTCCCCATATCCACAGAGCCAGTTATTTCCTCATAGAAGGCAATCAGGTTGGTCAGTCATGACTTGCCCAAGGTGAATCCATGTTGACTGTTCCTAATCACCTTCCTCTCCTCCAAGCGCTTCAGAATGGTTTCCTTGAGGACCTGCTCCATGATTTTTTCCAGGGACTGAGGTGAGGTCTGTAGTTCCCCGGGTTCTCCTCCTTCCCTTTTTAAAAGGTGGGCACTATATTTGCCTTTTTCCAATCATCCAGGACCTCCCCCGATCGCCAGAAGTTTTCAAAGATAATGGCCAATGGCTTTGCAATCGAATCCGCCAACTCCCTCAGCACCCTCAGATGCATTAGATCTGGACCCATGCCCAGCTTTTCTAACCTGTTCTTTCACCACTGGGGGCTGCTCACCCATCATAGGGCCTGAGCCCAGATGTCCACACTACAATTTTATCACCCCACAGGCCGAGCCCCACAAGCCTGAGTCAGCTGACCTGGGCCAGCCACAGCATGTTGCAGGTCTTATCGCAGTATAGACATAACCTTAGGGTCCATTTTCAGAAATGTCCACCCAGCCAACACATTTATCTCTGCTTCACCATCCTTCACATTTACAGGCATATTAGTGGGCTAAGGCTGGTGGACTTTGGCTTCCTTTAATGCCATTTCAGTACTTTGCGCACAGTGCTGTTAGCGTATGTAGGGGTGGAGTGAGGCTTGCATGCATCCTTTCCTTATCTATTAGTGAGTGTTCAGTCAAACATTACTGCCCCAGGAATCTGTGTGTGTGTCTACACTGCAGCTGGGAAGCAGGTCTCCCAACTCTGCTAGACAGATGCGCTAGCCGTGCTCAAGCTGGCACGCTAAAAACAGCAGGGCAGCCGTTGAGTCGCAGGCAGTGGCATGGGCTAGGCACCCGAGGATGGACCCAGAGAGGTCGGATGGGTTGTACTCGAGGCTAGCTCGTGCCTCAGCATCCATAGTGCTGTTTTTAGTGCACTGCTTGAGCCGAGCTCGCGCATGTCTGTCTGCCCGGGCTGGGAGGCGCGCTCCAGCTGCACGGTGGGTACAGCCCATTGTTCCGAAGGTGGAGTTTCATCTAGCTTCAGCCTGCTCCTGGAGCTGATGGAAAGGCAGATTATCTTTTTGATCCCTGCAACTGTCTTAATTTCCAGCTCAGTTTTAGGGAGGGCCTGAAATGACAACAGAATTGAAGTGCAGCAGCCAGCGTGTTGTGAGCACCCATCTCATGGAGGAGAAAGTCGTCTGTGGCCAACCAATGCTGTGTGCATAAATCCTCTGTCCTTGTCTGCACAGTCAATGCCCACTGTCTGAAAGGACAAATCCTGGCAGAAGTTCCTTAGGGGCGAGCTAGGTACAGGACTGACAAGATTGCTGCAGAGTAGCTAGGAGGCTAGCTGTAGAACTGCTTCCCAAAGCCAGCAATGGAGGGGGGGCGATCTGTGAAATATCTGGCCTTGGGACACACTGTGGGGAGGAAGAGGATGGTGCAGAAGGCTTAGTGAAACCAAACAATATTTGTGAAACCTTCTGTTTTATCCCTACTCCTCTTAGTTCTCTGTACGATTGGAGCCAGACCTCACCTTTGGCCTTACCTTTCACACTACTCTCTCTGCAGCTTTGGTTGAGATGTGTTCTGCTCTCATGCAGCATGCAGTACTCCGCAGTATGTTACAGAACACAGGGCGTTGCAGGCAGCGAAGGGGCTAGGCCCAAAGCAATCATAGCAGCGATGGCTGGAGTAACTGGTTTGCAACAGGACGACTTACATCCTATTTTCCTTTCTCAGTGTATGGCTTTTTCAGTAACTGTTGCATGACGTTGGGTGGGGGGCTGGGAGGGGAGAGTCAGATCCTATTGGAATTGCTGATAGTTTGTTAATGAGTTTGGGAGTGTTGGGGTCATAAACAGTGGCCTGAGATCTGGTGCCAGGAATGTGAGATGTGGTATTTGACCATGAGACTTTTTTATTTTTTTCCTGACACTGTTACGAGACACTAGCAAGATGATAGCTAGACAGTATCCAGTCAACGCTGCTGCTGCTGTCCCAGCTGGTATAGACAGTTGATATATGGGTGTGGTCACCTGGTGTCAAACGACTGCAGGTGAGGATTGCAGCTGATCTGAATTGTTCCACAGTTTTGCTTCTGTCACATACTTGCTACATGTAATTCTCCCCATGTGATTGATTGTTTGAGCCCAGTTGATGAGAAAAGCACTGTCCAGTACGCTGAGACACGGTGTTTTGTGACCCTCTGCTATTACAGGATGTGTAGATCTCCAGATAGGTTATCAAAATCTGTTGTGGTGGAAGCAGCAGGAGGAAACTGCTCAGCATTCAATAACCTTGCTACAGACGTTATTCTTTTTCTTCTGGAGTGCAAATCATCTCTCCATTGCTCTGCTTTTGGGCATTGGCATCTTCCAAATTCCCCTGGTTCACATCCCGGCTCTTTTGCAGAACAGAGGTGTTCCGTGAAACTGCTGGAATTCACATCTCCATTGCAGCACTTCTGTGTAACTGGTGAGATTCTTCACCTTCCCTGAGCAGCCACTGACTGCTACTGTTCCCTCACCTTCAGACCCTCCTCAGCGCACTCAGCCACTCCTTCAGGTTGCCAGTGGCCTTTTGAGAGGGCTAATTCCTGCCAGATCGGCTGGTCTGTCTTCTTTCAGCCTACAGAGATGCACAAAACAAGATTTTACCAATTCCATGGGCCAAAATACCAAGAGCAGCAGATGTGGTAAGGCTTGGCCCCGAGTACGCAGCCAGGGGCTCAAGTTGGCTTGTATTTGAGCCGCTGGCCTGTGCTTCTGCTTGTGCCGCAACGTCCACCTTGGCATTGTTGGGAGCTAGCTGGGGAGAGTGAGCGCATGTCTGTCTGGGCTGGAAGGCATGCTCCCTGCTCTGCTCCTCTTGCTTTTCTCCAGGCCAATGTCTTGATGCTCTGTACCCTGTGGCACAGCCAGGAGACCCCCAGAGCTCGCAGGCTGGGCTTCGGCCCTGTGACTATGCTGTTGTAGGGAGAGCTGCACAAGTGAAAACTTGAACTCCAAGTAGCGAGTCCTGATAGGGGGCACTGGAGGGCCAAATACATTAGGCAGGCTCCTGTGCATCCATTTTTGGTTTAAAGGGACAAGGTCAGTGTTGTGCCCCACACTCAGACTTCCTTTCAACATGAAATATATTCAACTTCCCTCCTTAACTTGGGGAATAGAGAATCTCTGTGCCTAAAACAAGGACCGCAGCACAGATAAAATTCCAATTGCTCTCCTGGACTTGTAAGCCCAAGATTTCTGGGTTCTTCCCAGTTGCAGGCACACTGCCCAGGTACCCAGTTCGTTCTTGAGAGCAAGTGAAATATGTAAGAATCCCCTCCTCTCCCAGAGCAAGAGCCTTGTATATTTCAATATCTTCTCTGCTCATGTGAACAGAGCAGGCAGGCAGAGCGGAGGGACAGAGCGTCAGCCACGCATGTCTGCAAAGCAAAACCCAGCTTAGTAAGCTCTGATTCATAGGCATACTGTCCTGACAGTAGCCATTCCAGTCTTGTTGGAAAGTTCTTTCCAAATCCGTCTCTAAGCCCATGTCTCCATGGAGCATCTTTCTCATTTTCTCCCTTCAAAAGAAGGTGAATGTTTTTTTTGTTTTTCCTCCGCCAGCAGCGCTCGGGGTTTTTTTGTTTTGTTTTTTGGCGCCCGCCAGAAGGAAAAGGTTGGGGACCACTGGACTAGATGATCACAATGGCCCCTTCTGGCTTTAGGGTCTATGAATCTATGGAAAATGGGTATTGTAATGCTTTCCAGCATGGTGAGGACTAATGGATGCTTTTGGAATGCTTTGGGATCCACAGGCATAAGGTGCTATAAGTACCTAGCAGCATTAGCACTGATTTCACTGTCCTCTTACACAGTGTGGCTTCCCCCATTTTAACCTCTGTGTGTCTGTGTGTTTTCTTTATGGAGGATTTTGAGAGAAGTAGGACAAGCCTAGTCCTCTTATGTAATCGCAGTGCAGCACCTGGCTGAGTCCCCTTGGTTCATTAATCATCCAGCTGCTGACTGCGGATGCAGGGAAGCAGAGATCTCTGCGTAGCAGCATCTCCTCAGTCTGTAAGGACATCATGTGATTTGACTGATCTGAAACAAGCAAAAGCACTCAGACTAGAACACTGAAGTCACATGATGCCATTATTTGTGCTTAAGAAGCTATTTCTGGAACAGCACTTCAAACTCAAACATGAGCATATATATTTTCCCTGCAAAACTGCTGGCTTAGTGCATATGCCTATTACCAAAAATGTGCAAAGCCTCTGTTGTCTTGAGTCTTAGATGCATAAACCTTCCTTCTTGCTATGACGTATTTGTTTATGTACGGTCATTTCACCCACATGCAACTAATCATGTTAGATAGACTAGACTGTTCCTGAAAAATTGATATCCCCGAAGGAGCAGAATATATGGCAAGAAAAACAGATTTTCATATAAATGGCATTTTAGGAAGAATTTCAGTATTCTTAAGCACAGCTTTGGTGACAAAACTACTACTGTATTTGAATGGTAACCTGGCAGCTGGCCAGTTGTACCTATTAATGCATTATAAATGTTAAAAAGGCAATGATTTATTGTAGCAGCTTTATGTTCAGTGATTACCTACAGACACTTACAACACTGCTTTTCCCAAGGCAAAGAATGACTCAGACTCTGCTTCTAAATTGTGCTGGCTCTCATCATGGCAGCCTTGTGCTCTAAAGAGAAGAACAAATCCTGGTTGTTAAAATGTCTGACTGGAACTTCGGATGGAGAAGCAGAATATAATGTGCATTCCAGACATTTTAGCTGGTTTGAAGGAATGAGATTTTCATGTAAATGTTTAATTCATTCTTCATCTCTGGGTTATATTTTAATGGGAAGGAAAAGAATCTTTCTCTTAGGGATGGCTGTTAATTCTCAACACTTGATTGGCTTCTTGTACCTCTCAGAGAACTGCCATGGAGAGGTGGCTGGTTTCAGAAGCACAGTAATGGTCCTCACAGCAATCTAGTGAGTCAGCTTCGTAGCCAGCTCACTTCACCTGGTGTAATCGAATTACAGAGCATGGTGGCATTTAGGACATATCAGGCTTACCCATTTAATGAGGCTTTAACTAAGGCCTGATCTACACTAGAAACGTAGGTCAGTTTAACTGCGTCAGTGAGGGGGGTGAAAAATCCACACCCCCTGAGCGGCATAGTTAAGCTGATCCAAGTCCCTGTGTAGACAGTGCTAGGTTGACAGGAGAATTCTCCCATCGACCTAGTTACCACCTCTTGGGGAGGTGAATTCCCTACGCTGGTGGGAGAACTCCCATTGGCAGAGGTAATGTCCCCACTGAAGCGCTACAGCGGTGCAGCTGCAGGGGCCCCATTGTAGTGTTTTAAGTGTAGACGAGCCCTGATTTCTATGAGACGAGTCGGGAGGTCCGGCTACAGGACAGACAAAGGGGCAGTGCCGTTTATTCAGTCGTTCTCATGACTGACTTAATTTATAATGTTTTTTCAACTTACTGTGGAAAGTGCACAATGGAAGTGCACATAGAAATACAAGAGGAGATGTATTAGCTCCTCCACCTCAAGAATTCTCTGGTCATTGTTGACTAAATGCTGGCTTTTTCAGATCATCATTATGGGAAATGATCGGACCTTTCGTGGTAGCCTCATGGGGCTGATAACTTTGAGGAGGAATGTACTTAAATTGCATTATGAGCTTGCATGTGTGCCAATGACTTCATATCAAATTTGCTCCATTTCAGTTAGTTTGACTAACAGCCAGCACTCTAAGCTCACACTGGGATCTGAGAGTCAATGAGGGCTATTTCTGGTTCAGTGATCCCTATGTGTGTGTACAATAAATAAATAAATACAAATCTGCGATCAGAACTTAGCCAACAGTTTTGTTTCATGAGCCACAATAGAATCGAGCTTGTTCTCTCCTAGCTGTATTGGCTCAGGAATTAATAGTAATAAAAGTTTACTTTATCAAGAGTCAGCAGATGAGTCTAAATAGACCTGGGACAGATCCGTTGCATTAAGTTGGTGACACTTTTACACTGACCTATCCTTTGAGCAGTCTCTAAGGACTCTTTTTTTTCGAGTGCCCCTACACTCTGTTTTTAACACTCCTTGGATATATTTTTTTGAAAGTGCTGAAGCTCCATTTTCTGTAGTGATTTATGCACTTGGGAGCCTAAGTCCCATTGCCTTTCAGTAACATTTAGGCTCTTACATGTCCAAATCGCTTTTGAAAATGGGGCTTAGCTCATAAGGCACTCAAGGCTTTTGGATATGTTCCCCTTAGTGTCCATGGTGAGAGTTCTTGGTGGAAGTTGGTTAGTAATTGCGTGATGGGGCAGTCATGCTTTGGGGTGCAGTCCAGACCAGTAAGGGGTTGTCACCTCTTATGCTGTAACCCTGAGTGCCTTTTCCACAATGCTTTTCCACTGCAGCTCTCTGCCTGGGGCGCTCACCGTCAGCAAGAAGCATGCAGGTCATGCTCCGAGTGTCTGTTTCCTGATGGAAGCTTGCTTATATTTTCTGAAGTTCAATGACCTCTCATGCTGTTCTTCCCTTCCTGTTGATTTCCTATCCCCTCCTGATTTCTATGTAAATGGAGCTTCTCCTGGTTTTGGTCACACATTGCTTAATTTCATTGGAGACAGGTGAATAGCTGCCTTCCTTCCTGTCTGTAAGGGACCCTGTTTCATCCTTCGTTTGATCACAGGCTGTAACTCATAATATTAGTGAGTATCCATAAAGCCTTTGTGACGGGTTGGATCACAGAAACCCCCTTGGGGCTGCCAACTGATGTGCCAAAACTACTTTTGCCCCTGCTTTCCCTGCCAGCTTGGGACTCCAGCACCCTGTCTTGTTGAGCCAGACACACCAGTCTGCTCCAATACAGACCCAGGGTCTGAACCACGTCCCCTAACAGCTGTAGGGTTAAACTGAAAACAGCTTAAGAAGTGTTCCTGCCTTTAACACTCAGATGCCCAACTCCCAATGGGGTCCAAACCCCAAATAAATCTGTTTTACCCTGTATAAAGCTTATACAGGGTAAACTCATAAATTGTTCGCCCTCTATAATACTGATAGAGAGATATGCACAGCTGTTTGCCTCTTCCTCCCCTCCCCCCCGGTATTCATACATACTCTGGGTTAAATAATAAGTAAAAAGGGATTTTATTAAATACAGAAAGAAGGATTTAAGTGGTTTCAAGTAGTAACAGACAGAACAAAGCGAATTACCAAGTAAAATAAAATAAAACATGCAAGTCTGAGTCTAATACAGTAAGAAAACTGAATACAGATAAAATCTCACCCACAGAGATGTTTCAATGAGCTTCTATCACAGACTGGATGCCTTCCTAGTCTGGGCACAACCCTTTCCCCTGGCACAGCCCTTGTTCCAGCTCAGGTGGTAGCTAGGGGATTCCTCATGGTGGGAGTCATCAAGATTCCAAACCACCATTAATGGCCCACGCTTTGCATAATTACAATAGGCCCTCAGAGTTATATTTTATATTTCTAGTTTCAGATACAAGTGTGATACATTTATACAAATGGGATGACCACACTCAGTAGATTATAAGCTTTGTAATGATACCTTACAAGAGATCTTTTGCATGAAGCATATTCCAGTTACATTATATTCACACTCATTAGCATATTTTTATAAAATCATAGAGAGTGCAATGTTACAACCTTATTGTGACGTGCAGTCTATATGGTTTTATAAAAACATGATAAGTGAATATAATGTAACTGGAATATGCTTCATGCAAAAGGTCTCTTGTAAGGTATCATTACAAAGCTTATAATCTACTGAGTGATCATCCTATTTGTATAAATGTACCACTCTTGTATCTAAAACTAGAAGTATGAAATATAACTCTGAGGGCCTATTGTAATTATGCAAAGTGTGGGCCATTAATGGTGGTTTGGAATCTTGATGACTCCCATTAACCAGAGCCATTGTCTGCAGATGGCTGTATTTACCTGTGAGTCTTCCTGTATATGTGTGTGCTGGCAAGTGAGTAATGAAGCCTTGCAGTGACATGTGATCATGTCACCTGAACTGGAATCCATCTTTAACCTGGTGCTTTTCCAGTGAGGGGTGGGGGAACCCAGAGGGACAAAGGATTCCCGCCTTATGCAAAAGATATATAAAGGGGTGGAAGAGAACAGAGAGGGAGAGGAGCCATCATGAAGAATCCCCTAGCTATCACCTGAGCTGGAACAAGAGCTGTACCAGGGGAAAGAATTGTGCCCAGGCCTGGAAGGTGTCCAGTCTGAGAAAAAACTTACTGAAGCATCTCTGAGGGTGAGATTATCTGTATTCAGTTTGATTAGACATAGATTTGCGCATTTTATTTTATTTTGCTGGGTAACTTACTTTGTTCTGTCTGTTACTACTTGGAATCACTTAAATCCTACTATCTGTATTTAATAAAATCACTTTCTACTTATTAATTAACTCAGAGTATGTATTAATACCTGGGGGAGCAAACAACTGTGCATATCTCTCTATCAGTGTTATAGAGGGCGAACAATTTATCAGTTTACCCTGTATAAGCTTTATACAGGGTAAAACGGATTTATTTGGGTTTAGACCCCATTGGGAGTTGGGCATCTGAGTGCTAAAGACAAGCACACTTCTGTGAGCTGTTTTCGGGTAAACCTGCAGCTTTGGGGCAGGTAATTCAGACCCTGGGTCTGTGTTGGAGCAGACAGGTGTGTCTGGCTTCAGCAAGACAGGGTGCTGGAGGCTTGAGCTGGCAGGGAAAACAGGAATAGAAGTAGTCTTTGCACATCGGGCGGCAGCTCCCAAGGGGGTTTCTGTGATCCAAGCCGTCACACTTATGTAGTGGAAATACATACTCCTCACAATGATATTAATCACCAGTGTGTCATTAACTTTCAGAAAAGATCTCACTTGTTACACTTTTATAATACAGTAATATTGTATGCAATCAGTTGATTCAATTGCTTATCACTCGAGAGTCAGCCCCCACTGCTTATAATAGACCAGTAAACCTTTGCAATGAATTATTTGAAAAGTAAAAGCCAGATCAAGCTTCTCTTTTCTGCCATGCTGTCTCCTCCCCCACTTGTTAGCCTATTGGCTTCAGTTCCATTATATGTAAATAGACCTTCATTGTCCCTGCCTGATGACCAGGCTATCAGAAAAGCAAATACAAGTTCCTTTGTCTAGGGCAGACTGGGCTTAGGGGTTGCTTGGCAAATACCTTTAAGGACATAATTCTAGTGCATTCACAACTTTTTGTACATACCTCTGCATGCATCATGCAAGAATATTAATGATCAGAGTTATTAATTTTCTAATGACGTATTTCATGACATTTCGTAGATACAGATTATAACAATAGTGTGCTAGGTGTAGTGAGTATGACAGGTCTGACAAGCTGCTGACAGAGTAGTGAAGCACCAATGGGCCTCTGTGTCACAGGGGCTTCCCAAAAAAGGGAACGTCTCACCATGCTAATGCTTACATTATTGGGGAAAGACATTTAATTACAATAATTATAATTTGTGCTGCAATACAACCTGGAATTAGATGCAAGTCGTTTCTCCTTTGATACCATCAAGGGATGTTTCCAATTCCATTCTAGTGAATCTAACACTGAAATCTTTCCCTCGGCCTCTCCCATCCTCCCTCCAACAGAATGTTGGGACTCATTAAGAAAGGGATAGACGATAAGACAGAAAATATCTCATTGCCTCTATATAAATCCATGATACGCCCCCTGGTTGTCCCATCTCAAAAAACATATATTGGAATTGAAAAAGATACAGAAAAGAGCAACAGAAATGGTCAGGAGTATGGAACAGCTTCCATGAGGAGAGAGTAATAAGACTGGGACATTTCAGCTTGGAAAAGAGACGACTAAGGGGGCATATGATAGAGGTCTATAAAATCATGACTGGGGTGGAGAAAATAAATAAGGAAGTGTTATTTACTCCTCATATCATGAGAACTAGGGGTCACCAAATGAAATGAATAGGCAGCAGATTTAAAACAAAAGGAAGTATTTCTTTACACAATGCACAGTCAACCTGTGGAACTTTACCAGAGGATGTTGTGAAAGCCAAGACTATAATAGGGTTCAATAAAGAACTAGATAAGTTCATGGAGGGTAGGGCCATCAATGGCTATGAGTCAGGAGGGCAAAACCATGCTCTGAAGTCTCCCTAGCCTCTGTTTGCTGGAAGCTGGGAATGGGCGATGGGATGGATCACTTGGTGATTCCCTGTTCTGTTCATTCCTCTGAAACACCTGCCATTGGCCACTGTCGGAAGACAGGATACTGGGCTAGATGGACCATTGATCTGACCCAGTATGCCCATTCTTATGTTCTTAACCCTTTGAGCCCTGAGGGTTCCCCGGTTCCCCCTAAGTGTCTATGATGAACCTCATTTTTCTTGCTGATAAGGATGGGGCAGGATGTGTTTTGGATGTGACTCATCAATGACATCCTTTTGGCGGCTGTTAGGGAGGCCTGGGTGCTCAGGCTGTGTGAGGTGTGCTCAAATCTTTCATTGGGTTTTTGGGAAGAGGTGCGATATAGAGCAGAATCAGCCAGGTTCCCAATCTTTATATGCTCTTGAATCCATCTTTCTTCATTTTGGATGGAGTGGAGGATGACGAACGGTTGAGTCATGAGAGAAGAGACTCTCAATCAATGGTCATGGTAGTAAAAAACACGTGCTCCAGATTTAGACTATTCAACCTCCAAACAGTGTCGCTGGAACCCTGCCAGGGCCCCACTGGCTGTCAGCTCCAGAGTCCTGCAGCCCCTGGGGCTGAATCAGAGAACGTCACGGAGCTCTCTGGAACTCACAGCTATGACCTCCGTGACACAAACGTAGCCTTAACCATGGGTGCGTAGACAAGTCGTCAACCCCCTGTGATCAGTGGTATCAAAGGCAGCTGATCACTCTCTAACAAAGTTGGCAAGGAGAGCACCTACCAACACCACAAGTGCAGTGTCTGTACCATAGCCAGGTTCAGGGAAATGCAGGGTAGCAAAATGTCTTTTGTGTATGATCTTAACCAAAACTGGAAGACTAGTACTGGCAATTGGACAGATTCTTGCCATAAAGGGTGGACTTCTTGAGCAAAGATTGCATGTGCTTTCCTAGGGCCACTTGGCAGTTGCCCTCCTTTATAGGAGGCATTGGCGGTCTCCAATAGCAAGGAGCCCGGTATGTTCCCTGCTCAGGAAGGACATGAATCCAATTCACTGGTTGTGGCACAAGCTCTCCCAACACATGTAGCACCTCAGTAAGCAACAAGTGGCTGAAATTTGAGCATGGAAGACCCTGGCAATAGTCCTTTCAATAGCTTGTTCTGTCGCCACGGACATGGACAGCTTGATTTGGATTCAGGATTGGAGAGTGCGAGTTCCTGGAGAGACTTGGAGGAGGAAGGTTTGGATGTCTGGTCAGAGGCTTTCAGAGAGAAAAGGATGTAATTGGAAATGGTCTTAGCGTTGTTGATGAAATGTCAGAGACTTTTACCAAAGCAATTCTGTATGTGCATCTCTGTCAGAAAGCAGCTTTTGGGTGTTTGCTTCTCAGGGAAGGGACCATAATAAAATTGGGTAACAATGTTGTAAGAGCACTTTGGTCTTGTGCTGGCGGGAGTTAGCTAATTGCTTTTAGAGTCAGGAAGTGTCCCTCCAGACTGGACATGTGGTTGCCTTATGGGTCTCTCTACTGTGCTATGAAGTAGCAGCAATTGTGACTGCTGAGGCAGGCATCAATCGTTAGTTTGGCATGGCAGCTCTATCTCTGGGAAGGGAATATTGAGCCTCCCAGAAACAATGGCTGATTTAAATACTTTCTGAAGAACATTAAGTTCCAAAATATAAGAAACGTTTCAGTTTGGCTTAAATGATTGATTCATTCTATAAGTCCAAGCACTAAAGCTGCTTTTCGGTTTGTGCATCCCGTTAGCTCAATGCCAGGTATTTATAATTAAGGTTACGTTTGTCACAGAGGTCATGGAAGTCACAGAATCTGTGAGTTCCAGAGACCTCGGTAACATTCTCTGCTCCGCCCCAGGGGCTGCTGGACTCTGGAGCTGACAGCCAGTGGAGCCCTGGCAGGGTTCCAGCGACAAGTGACAGACTCCTGAGGGGCCCTCCTTAGGGTTCCAGCGATGGGCGACAGCCTCACACGGTGGGAGGGGGACGCTGGGCAAGCGGGTGGCGTCCCGTTTTCTCTTTGGGAAATATGGTCACCCTGCAGCTCCCAGACGCTGTGGGCGGAGGGGGAACCCCACAGCTCCCAGTCACCATGGTGGTGGGGGAAAACCAGTGAGCCGCAGCAGCAAAAGTCACAGACCGGGTCACCACTTCTGTGAATTATTTATTGCCCGTGACCTGTCCATGACTTTTCCTAAAAATAACTGTGACAAAATCTTAGCCTTATTTATAATCAATAAGAGTCCGTATGTGCAGCATTTGAAGTTAAATACATGGGATGAGACATTTATTATGCACCTTTGATGACCACCTCTGCATTCTACCCATTAATCAGGATGCATAAAAATCAGTGATAAAAAAACCCCATAAAAATCAGACTTGTATTTAATTGAAATAAAAATCTGATTTAAATACTTTTTGAAAATAAACCTATTTAAAATTTAATTTTAAATAGACAATCTCTACTATATTAAAGCCTATATTGAGGCCGAAACTTACTGTAATGTATTAAAATCATTTAAATTAAATAAAAATCGAGCAGTAATGTTTGCTGCCAAACTTTTAAAGGCAGTCAAACCATTGAATTGGTGAAAGTCACTGGCTAAGCAACTGGAACCGGAGCTTGTTGAAGTGCTAAACTGGCTTTTGACAGCGGTAGCCTCTTCTGCACACGCAGAAGTTCACTTCCATTTATTCAGATAGTTTAGTTCAATGACTAGCTCCTTCCAAGTTTGAGACATTGATTAGGAGTTGAAAAAGCAGGAAAGCTTATTGTTCCCTTCCAATCAGTGAGTGAAAACGAGGTGTGAGAGGATCTACTAGTTCTAAAAACTTGAAGGATATAGTGAGCAGAAACAACCAGTTCAGTTCATTAACTGCAGATAATGCTTCCTTTGCTTAATCAGTTAGCTTTAAATGCAGGACATGTTTTGATAAACGTTTTTCTTATATCCAGCACATTTGAGAGATTAGTTAAATTAAACTAACTTTAAATGCAGTTTGTACATTTGTAATTGAATTTTAATCTCCATCCAAATGCAGCTTGACAGAAACAGAGTAAAACATTAATCTAGTAAATAAGAAATGCATCAGTCACCATTTTGTAGCATAATAAAAATGTAAAGATTAAATATATGAATAAATGTATGTTAAGTTATAGAATTGTTTAAATTTGCGTAGCTCTAGTGCATCTTACTGGTTAGCAAAAAGTGCACCAAGTTTAGTGTAAAGGCTGTATTTAGTTGCAAATCAGCATGTTGTAAAGTTTACTAACAAATGAGAATCAACCTTTCTTTAGGAAAATAACTAATGTACAAACACAGAACAAGATTAAAATAAATTATTTAAATAAAGGTTTCCTGCTTGCTGATTTAAATCAGTCCACCCTGCTTTCCTCGTACTAATACCCCAAACCTCTGAGCAGCTTGGAACAGGAATGTGGAATGGTTACAATGGTTAATACACCTCTACCCCGATATAACGCGGTCCTCGGGAGCCTAAAAATCTCACCGCCTTATAGGTGAGACCGCGTTATATCGGGTTCGGTCCGGTGTACTGGCTGCTGGTACGCCGTGACAGACTAGACCGGCTTCCCCGGCGGTGATTTAAAGGGCCCGGTGCTCCAGCCGCTGCGGGGAGCCCTGGTCCCTTTAAATCGCCGCCGGAGCTCTGGCAGCGAGGTTCGGGTGGTGATTTAAAGGGCCCGGGGCTCCACACAAATTTGGATATAACGCGGTAAAGCAGCGGGGCTCTGGTGGCGCTTTAAAGGGCCCGGAGCTCCCTGCTGCTTTACCGCATTATATCCGAATTCGTGTTATATTGGGTCGCATTCTATCGGGGTAGAGGTGTAATTAGAACATTTCTAAAATAGCTATTGTAAAATGTGGCGTATGCAGAACTCATGGTGTGGTATGACGGTTTTGCTGGGTGTATCGGTACACTCATGGGTGTATCGGTCATGTAATGTCATCATTCTGAATTCCTACCGATAAATCCTTTATCCCACATAATATAGGAACAATAGGAAAGAATTGTGGTACTGAAATGGGTCTCTGCAATTGCCCAGTATGAGATGGCTTCTGAAGAAGGCTAAACCCTCCCTTAAGACGTCTAGCCAGTCTTCTGTGCTATAGATGGTGGAAAGATATTCATTGATCAATTGCCAGGGAAGGAAGGAACATCCTGAAGCATGGAGTCTTATGTTTATGCAGGTGCAAATGTTATTCACTATTCATTTTTAAAATCCAGCCACAGTATATTTCAGTTCTTTGAGGGTATGCTCCAGTAGGTGCTCCACTGTAGGATGCACTTGGGCCCATATGCTCTCGATTGGAGACTTCAGAGTAGTGCCTGTGGGCCTGTGCCTGTGCAGAGCAGTGCCTCTTGCTTTGAACGAGGGCATATAAGGAGGTGCGAGTCTGCTGCCACTAAGCTCTTTCTCAACATCTGCAGCGCAAGCTTGAGCGTTCTGCTGGTACCACGACATATGGTACTGGACAATGGTCTGCGGCTGGTACGGTATCAGTGGATGCTAGTGCTTTTTATTGCTGTTTGATAGAATTGGTCACCATTGTGACCCCATGAGTCCCCCAACGATAAGCATAGTCACTGGGTCTACGATGTTTGGCAGGTTCCCTAGGATCTTGCCTCCCTCTGTAAGGTCCTCTTCATCTCTGGAGGGAGCAGTAATGCCATCCCCACCCTCCTATGCTGATTTCAAAACCTTCCAGGAGCTCATGAACAAGCTAGCGACTCTTCAGATCCCATTAGGGGAATTCCAGGAGTGTAAACATTTCTTGATGGACATCCTGCATATTAACCCTAAGGGAAAGGTTACTTTACCCATCAATAAGGCATCATCTCTCGTGCACACCCTGTGGCAAACACCTGCCACAATCCCACTAACCTTTAAGCAGGCAGAGACGTAATACTTCATCCCACCAAAAGAAATGGAGCAGTTCTTCTCACGCCCCAGCCCCTTTCCCTTGTAGTCCATGCAGCCAATGAGAAGAGCCATCAAACTCCTTCTAGGTCTTCTCCATACTCAATCAGCCCTTCCCTCTAAGAGGCACTTTTGACACCTCGGTTGAGGGCATCAAGCAGCCCACTTCATTGGAACATGACTCTTCCACTACTTACGCGCCTGGGAATCTTACTCAGGTAAGTGGCTATTGGAGGTCGTTGAAGTGGGTTACTCTATCCATTTCATCCCTCCTCTTCCCCTGCCCCCTTGGTTCCTCTTCAGGGATCCTTCTCACAAACTCCTAAGACAAGAGATTAATTCCCTTCTCCTCCTGGAAGCAGTTCAATGGAAGAAGGTTCTAATCCCATTACTTCCTTATTCCCAAGAAAGACAGAGGGTTGAGACCAATCCCTGACGAACTTGAACTACTACAGCCTAGCACAACACTTCAGAATGGTGGCACTAGCTACGACAACCCATCCTTTGATGGGTTCATTGCTCTCGACCTAGAGGACACCTGCTGTCATGTAGCCATCCACCTCTCCCACCAGCGCTTCCTACGCTTTGTAATGGGGTAGACCACTATTAATATTGAGGTCTCCCCTCTGGACTCTCCACAGCCCCAAGGATGTTCACAAAGATTTTCTCAGTGGTAGCAGCTCATCTCCGCCAGTGGGAAATATCAGAATTTCCATACTTGGGTGAAAACAACGAGGAGTCTGGTGGCACCTTAAAGACTAACAGATTTATTTGGGCAAGGTGCCACCGGACTCCTCTTGTTTTTGTGGATACAGACTAACACGGCTACCCGTCTGATACTTGACATACTTGGATGGATGGCTTCTCAGAGGTTGGTCGCCCCAAGAGCTCAGGTTGTCAATGACCATGGCATTAACACTATTCCAATCTCTGTAACTTCTTTTCAACCCCAAGAAATCCATGCTAACTTAAGTAGAGAGAGCAGACTTTATCAATGCTACTCTAGACTCCCCAACAGCAAGAGCCTGCCTACCCAAGGAGAGATTTGCCACCCTATCCAATCCAATCTCAACATTACAGTTCACCCCACAAACCACAGTTAGGATTTGCCTACATACCTTGGATCATATGTCGGCCTCCATATGCAACTCCCCATGCAAGGATGCACCTCAGATGCCTCCAGACATGACAGAGGGCAGTGTATACCCCAAACAGACACCGCCTCTCCAAACAATTAGGGGGCTGGAGCACATGACTTATGAGGAGAGGCTGAGGGAACTGGGATTGTTTAGTCTGCAGAAGAGAAGAATGAGGGGGGTTTTGATAGCTGCTTTCAACTACCTGAAAGGGGGTTCCAAAGAGGATGGATCTAGACTGTTCTCAGTGGTACCAGATGACAGAACAAGGAGTAATGGTCTCAAGTTGCAGTGGGGGAGGTTTAGTTTGCATATTAGGAAAAACTTTTTCACTAGGAGGGTGGTGAAGCACTGGAATGGGTTACCTAGGGAGGTGGTGGAATCTCCTTCCTTAGAGGTTTTTAAGGTCAGGCTTGACAAAGCCCTGGCTGGGATGATTTAGTTGGGATTAGGTCCTGCTTTGAGCAGGGGGTTGGACTAGATGACCTCCTGAGGTCCCTTCCAACCCTGATATTCTATGAATATTTCAGAAAGTCCTGAGCGGGACAGACTGCAGCTTCTAATTGAAATGCTTTTGCAATCACACCACCAGTGGGTCCCACCAATCCCGCACTCACACAAACTAATCGCACTAATTGATGTCACACTGCATTCGCTGCAGCTGATTTGCACAAACCTTACAGATTCACCATTCAAATCAATTCTGGAAGCTCACACGGACGGTATTTAAAGTAATCCAAGTTGCTGCTCTTCTTTACATATTCTAAATGAATGCACCACAAAATACTCACAACTCCCCTATATCACAAACACTAGCCCAGAGGCGCTCAGGACACGGAACATTCTACAGCATGTGAAGAGCAGTACGCTGGAGTAAAACCAGCCCAATGTTAAACACAGTGAAGGGAGATCCAGCACTGCGGGGGGGAGGGGGAGGCCAGGTGCGACATACGCCTACAACAGTGGCTTTTTAAACACACCCATAAAAACGTGTCAGAGTGGGGAGAGATGCACTGAGGTGGTTGTCATGGCAAAGTGAGATTCACATCCTAGTGGGCACTGCAGCACACGGCAGCTCCCTTGCCTGCCAGCCTGAGACAGGGCTCTAAAAGGGATCCCGGTGTCTCACCACAGACGCTAATCAGGACAAGGCACACAGAGATAGTCTATAGCCA
Source organism: Platysternon megacephalum (assembly GCA_003942145.1). Lineage (NCBI taxonomy): Eukaryota > Metazoa > Chordata > Testudines > Platysternidae > Platysternon > Platysternon megacephalum. Next base: position 106,053 of record QXTE01000435.1, read on the forward strand.
GAGCAGACACCGCTATGAGCTTTAACCCTCTCCTCCTCTCAGGGTTACATTAAAATCAATTTGCCTCCCTACAGGCAACTGGCATCAAGGACGCAGCGTTGGTTCAATGACAGTCAAGCCAATAAGCTCCATGACCAGCTGGGCTTCCACAGTCCTGTTCAAGCTGCATGTGATGGAGAAGCCATGTTGTGAGGAGACAGCAGTAAATGGAGCAATGCTCAAGACAGCAGGTGGCACTACGGGGCCACAAAGGAGCTTTCTTCACAGATAATGAACGACAATGGCTCCCTCCAACACGACTGTTGTGAGGGACGTTCTGCTGCTCATGAGAAAATTAAACAGGAAGGGTCGCGGGGTTGATGATCAGCCTCTTACTCTGCAGACATGAATGTTCTCCAGGAGGGTTGTCCTAGCTACTCCCTAGTTGCCCAGTCACAAACCCTTCTAGTGAAAAAGTTTTTCCTAATATCCAATCTGAACTTCCCCCACTGCAACTTGAGACCATTACTCCTTGTTCTGTCATCTGCTACCACTGAGAACAGTCTAGATCCATCCTCTTTGGAACCCCCTTTCAGGTAGTTGAAAGCAGCTATTAAATCCCCCCTCATTCTTCTCTTCTGCAGACTAAACAATCCCAGTTCCCTCAGCCTCTCCTCATAACTCATGTGCTCCAGCCCCCTAATCATTTTTGTTGCCCTCCGCTGGACTCTTTCCAATTTTTCCACATCCTTCTTGTAGTGTGGGGCCCAAAACTGGACACAGTACTCCAGGTGAGGCCTCACCAATGTCGAATAGAGGGGAACGATCACGTCCCTCGATCTGCTGGCAATGCCCCTACTTATACAGCCCAAAATGCCGTTAGCCTTCTTGGCAACAAGGGCACACTGTTGACTCATATCCAGCTTCTCGTCCACCGTAACCCCTAGGTCCTTTTCTGCAGAACTGCTGCCTAGCCACTCGGTCCCTAGTCTGTAACAGTGCATGGGATTCTTCCGTCCTAAGTGCAGGACTCTGCACTTGTCCTTGTTGAACCTCATCAGGTTTCTTTTGGCCCAATCCTCTAATTTGTCTAGGTCCCTCTGTATCCTATCCCTACCCTCCAGCGTATCTACCACTCCTCCCAGTTTAGTGTCATCTGCAAATTTGCTGAGAGTGCAGTCCACGCCATCCTCCAGATCATTAATGAAGATATTGAACAAAACCGGCCCCAGGACCGACCCTT